>VZTE01001752.1:55908-80476 GCA_013397775.1 Eulacestoma nigropectus
ATAGAGGGGGGGGGGGGGGGGGGGGGGCACTGCGCCGCTCAGGAGCGTCCGATGAGAGACCTCCAAAGCTTTGCTGGGATCTCTCATCCCGGGATCCCATGGAATGCCACAAGGGGAGGATTTCGCTCGTTTTCACCCGGCAGCTCCTCCCTCCCCTCTGAATCCGCTGCTCATTCTGATCCCCGCTGTTCGTCCCTCCGGGAGGGGTCACATCGAGGGAACCGGGGCTGATGTGACAGCTCAGCCCAGGGAATATGGGAATGTTGTTCCTTAGGAACACGCGGCCGGCCAGGGCTCTGGGGTTTGGGATTAAATCCACCCGGGGCTCTTTGCAAAGCCTTCAACAGCAGCAGCCCCGTTCCCTTGGCATCAGAAATGTAGGCAATGAGTGGGAAATCAGCACGGTGTCTACAAAACACACCCCAGAAATTCAGGGAATGACTGGGAAGATCAGGTCGATGTCTACAAAGCCCTTTCTGCCCCAAAACCTGAGTCACAGAAGTTACAGAGATCCCGAGGATCTGGGAATTACCCTCACTCCTTCAGCCCTGTTGGAGGAAATCTCCCAATCCAGCTCCTTCAGGAGTCCTTCGGTGACGCTGAAACTGCAAAAAATCTCAGTATTGCTCTCTCAGGCCTTTCCTGCAGCAGGAAAAGCTTTCCCGTGATTTTGTCCTGCTTTATCCACAAATAACTCCTGGCCTGGCACCGTGCCCGGGGCAGGGGAACCCTGCTCTGCAGCCCAGCCCGAGGGGTGAGGGCCGAAGGGCATTTGGGAACAGCAGGGAAAAGCTCCTTGCAGAGCTCCATCAGAGGGGAATATTTTACCAGATCTCATTGTCTCAATTCTTTTGGTTTCGAAAACAAAGCGGAGATTTAACAGCAGCAAATTCTCCCTGCGTGAATTCCAGCCTTGCACACACAGACAGAACATCAGGGGAAATGTAACAAATAAATCACTTGTTGGGTAGGAAACTCCTCCAGCTGTAGTTACACTGTGATTATAGAGATACTTGGCATGAAAATGGGATATTTCAGATCAGGGCTAATAAAATGTTCCCCTTAACCCAACGTGGGGTTTTTTTTGCACTTTCTGGTTGAGCCAAAAAAAAAAAAATTCAAATATTTGAATTTCAGGTTGACCTGAAACAATTTCCTGTTTGCTTGCTTGTCTGAAATTGTCAGTGAGGCAAAAAAAATCCATTATTTCCAGAGTTCTACCTGGGCTGTGCCTGCCCAGAGGATGGGATGAACAACCTGCCTGAGAATGGGAAAGCTGCTCCAGGTGGGAATCTTGGGGGAGTTACAAATTGGAGCTGCTCAGGATGAGCCTCATCTGGAAGTCACCATCCCCTGGTTCAGAGAATCCTGGAATATCCTGAGCTGGAAGGGACCCCCAGGATCATCCATCCCAACCCCAGCCCTGCACTGACACCCCAACAACCCCACCCTGGGCATCCCTGGCAGCGCTGTCCAAACACTCCTGGAGCTCTGGCAGCCTCGGGGCCGTGCCCATTCCCTGGGGAGCCTGGGCAGTGCCCAGCACCCTCTGGGGGAAGAACCTTTCCCTGAGTCATCCCTAATTCATCCTGCATCCATCCCACATCCATCCCGCATCCATCGCGCATCCATCCCGCATCCATCGCGCATCCATCCCGCATCCATCGCGCATCCATCCCGCATCCATCGCGCATCCATCCCGCATCCATCGCGCATCCATCCCGCATCCATCGCGCATCCATCCCGCATCCATCGCGCATCCATCCCGCATCCATCGCGCATCCATCCCGCATCCATCGCGCATCCATCCCGCATCCATCGCGCATCCATCCCGCATCCATCGCGCATCCATCCCGCATCCATCGCGCATCCATCCCGCATCCATCGCGCATCCATCCCGCATCCATCGCGCATCCATCCCGCATCCATCGCGCATCCATCCCGCATCCATCGCGCATCCATCCCGCATCCATCGCGCATCCATCCCGCATCCATCGCGCATCCATCCCGCATCCATCGCGCATCCATCCCGCATCCATCGCGCATCCATCCCGCATCCATCGCGCATCCATCCCGCATCCATCGCGCATCCATCCCGCATCCATCGCGCATCCATCCCGCATCCATCGCGCATCCATCCCGCATCCATCGCGCATCCATCCCGCATCCATCGCGCATCCATCCCGCATCCATCGCGCATCCATCCCGCATCCATCGCGCATCCATCCCGCATCCATCGCGCATCCATCCCGCATCCATCGCGCATCCATCCCGCATCCATCCCACATCCATCCTATATCCCTCCCCTGTCCCTGCTGTCTGCAGGCCCTGACCAAGAGTCCGGACTCGTTAGGACTGGACTGACCAATCCTTTCCCCTGAGCCCGGGGCCTTGGGACAATCCCTGTCCCACATTCCCATTCCTGGCACCTACAGTGGAGCCTGCAGGAGCTGGATTCCCTGTCCTGTTATTTCCGTGGCCGCTGGGAGCTACAAGAGGGCTGAAATCCTTCTGTTTCCCCCCAAATGTCCCAACCTCGGCTCGCATGCATGGGGCAGCTGTGCCCTCCCTGCTCCCAATTCTCCAGGGAAAGCAGACGGGATGGAAGAGTCAGCCCAGGGCTGGGATTGCCGAGTGCAGCCCCCACTGGGAGAGCTGGGGCGGAGGGGAGGGAGAATTCATTCCCAGAATCCTAAAGCTGCCAGAGTGGGAGCAGGGAGTGGGAGGGAATCCCATAACACGGAGCTGCAGAGGAGGGAAGGGCAGAACCCCTCTCCTCTGGATACCTCTGGGATACCTCTGGGACACCTCCAGGATACCTCTGGATACCCCTAGGAAGTCTCTGAGACACCCCTGAGACACCCCTGAGACCCCTCAGGCTGAAAGGGCCACACCAACAGCACCAGGGCTGGGCTTTCAGCCTCCCCCCGGAGCTCCCCGCTCCCCCTGCCCAGGAGTCTCCCTGTGCCACAGGAATTGTGCAGGAATTGTGTAGGGGGGGAGAGGGAATTGTGCAGGGGGGGAGTGGGAATTGTGCAGGGGGACCAGGAATTGTGCAGGAATTGTGCAGGGGGAGTGGGAATTGTGCAGGAATTGTGCAGGGGGGAGCGGGAATTGTGCAGGAATTGTGCAGGGGGGAGTGGGAATTGTGCAGGAATTGTGCAGGGGGGAGCGAGAATTGTGCAGGGGGGAGTGGGAATTGTGCAGGAATTGTGCAGGGGGGAGTGGGAATTGTGCAGGAATTGTGCAGGGGGGAGCAGCTCCCGCTGCTGCCGCAGGAATTGCAGGAGAGCCGAGGCAGCTTTGAGCATCTCCAGGACCCAAAGCAGGAACAGCCCCAGGAGCTGCGAGGAGCAGAGGAGCAGCAGTGGAGGCATTCCCAAAAACTTCTGTCATTCCCTCTCTGGAATTCTGTCAGCTCTATCTGTCCCTCCCTGGAGCCCTGGTGGGACAGCACCTCCTGCTTTTCCCTTCTGTCCTGAGCTCCTGACCCTCAGCATTGTGCAGCGGTGACCTCAGAGCTCCTTCAGGGCTCGGGAATGGACAGGAGTGGGAGGTTTGCTCATATTTATTCCCACCGGAGGGTGGTTCTGTCATGTTTGGCCGCTGCCCAGGGCAGAGGGAGCTGATTCCTGGTGTTGTCAGTGGGAGAATCCCAGAATCCCAGATGAGGCTGAGCTGGAAGGGCCCCAGAAGGCTCCTGGAGCCCAGCCCTGCAGTGACTGGCCCACGCTGGGATCTGGTGCTTGGCTCCACCACACCGGGATCCTCTGCAGATGTTTGGGTGTGGGGTTGTCCCTGACTGAGCATTCCTCAGCTCCTCATTAAACGATCTTCCCATTCCCTGCTGCTCCCGAACTCCCACCTATGGATGAGCTCCAGTTTTCCCTGGAGATGCTTTGCCCTTTGCAAACGGCAGCTCCGCTCCTGCTCTTCCAAACCAACCCTGTTTCTGCTTCCCAAGGACCCTTTTCCCTGCATTGCAGCCCTCTCCCTTTCCCTCTCCCACTGTTCCATGTGGGGCCACTCAGCCCGTCCCTGATCCCTGCAATTCAGAGTCCAGGGGTTCTGTCCTGCTGAGGCCAACCCGGAATTCCCCATGGCCACCCCTTGGCAGGAGTAACCAGCAGGGAATCCTGTCCCTTGGGAAGGAGGAGGGTGTGGGATGGAGACATCCCAGAGCGTGATTCCATGTTTCCCTCCATGGCAGCAGCAATGGGATCCAGCATTTGGGATGGATCCCTGTGGGATCCAGCAGCGTTTTCCAGGCATTTCCCTGGCTCTGGAGAGGTCTCTGGTGCCTGAAGGTCTCCACAGGGTGCTCAGAGCCACGTGTTGGACTGGAGCTTCCAGGTCTTTTCCCACCTAAATGATCCAAAGCTTCTCTGTCTCAGGGCAGTGCTGGTGTTCAAACACACCCTGGAAATTCCCATTCCTGCCCCTTTGGAGGCCATTCTGTTTTTCCAGGAACTCAGCTCTCCCTGAAGGAGCTGCTGGTGCAACTCCTGCCTAGTGCTGGGACAAACAACTTCTCCCACGAGGAACAACCTCTCCTGATGGGATTCCTCAGCCCCTCTTCCCACCTGGTGCAACTCCCCGCTAGAATGGGGTCAGGGCCCTGGAGCATGGCGGGAGTTCAGCTGCCCCTCAGCAGCCTCCAGAAATCCCATTTCCCACCAAGGCCCTGAGCTAAACCCTTTCTGTAAACACCCAGCATTTATTCATGGATAAATCATGGATTAGGGATGAGGGAGGGGAGGAATAGCTGAGTGTGGGGTGGGGTTGTGCTCTTGGGGAATCCCTGGAGAAGGAAACTCCCACTGCTGCGCCCCCTCCACTCCCGGGCCGAGGGAAGGGATAAAGGAAGCCCAGGGAAGATTTGGGCTCCGGTGATGAAGTGGTGCCTTCTCTTGCAGCCCTCAGGGAATGGTGAAGGATGATAGACAGAAATTCCCAAGGAAATATTCCTTTTCCCTCTTTTTTTCAATTTGAGCTTAAGAAGTCTGACCTCAGCCATCAAAGGAGCAAGGGAGTCCCAGCAGCTCCTCCTGAGCTTCCAGCAGGAAACTGAGGCTGATCCCTTCCCTGTCGGAGTCAGGGCTTGCTCCGGCTGCATCCTCATTACCAGGAGCCAAAACCTCCCTGATTTCATTCCACCACTGACTTTATTCCCCACCTGTATTCCAGGGCTGTGTCCAGCTCCTGCCCCTGGAGCTTCGTCTGTCCTGAGCAGGAATTTCACCAAAGATTCCCATGTTTTTGCAGGGCTTTAATATGGCAGAAAAAAATGTGAGGGACAAAGGACAAGAGGGAATGGCCTTGAGCTGAAGGAGGGAAGGATTGGATGGGATATTGGGAAGGAATTGTTCCCTGGGAGGGTGGGGAGGCCCTGGAATAGAATTCCCAGAGCAGCTGTGGCTGCCCCTGGATCCCTGGCAGTGCCCAAGGCCAGGCTGGACGGGGCTTGGAGCAGCCTGGGACAGTGGGAGGTGTCCCTGCCCAAGGCAGGGGTGGCACTGGATCATCCCTAAGGTCCTTCCAACCCAAACCACTCTGGGATTCGGGAGCAATTAAACATCTCAGACTCAACAAATCGGCTTCTCCTCTGGCCAGTTCCAGCCCTAATTCCAGGCTGGAAACACTCCAGGATGAGCCATGGAGACCCTGCCTGCAGGGGAAGGGCAGTGACAACAGTTTTGGGGATGTTCACATTCCTTTGTCAGAAGAGCTGGAATTCCAGAATGGATCCGTGTCCAAACAAAGCAAATCCGTCTGATGTGAGGAATGAATTTTTGCAGGAATTTCTGTGCCTTCTTCTCCCCATCCTGGTGTGGGAAACACTCCTGCTCTACCTGCCAGGACACCCAGCAGCACTCAGAGCCCTGCGGTTGATTTTTATTGCAGGAGACGTTTTCTCCGGGGCTGTGCATCCAGGGGAGCAGCAGCTGCAGCCTCCCATGCTGCTTTTACAGGGAAAACCCATTTCTGCAGCTCGGGCCCGTTCCCTCCTCCCTGTGTCCGTAGGCTGTGGATGTGTTCCCTCCACAGCAGAGGCACGTCGGAATCTCCATTCATTATTCACTTGTTTGTGTGTCTGGCTCTGACCCTTTAGTTCTCAGAGTTGGCAGTAAAGGCCCTCCAGAGCAATTCCTTCCCTCCTCCTCGTCCTCCTCCTCCTCCCTGCCCCCCACCCCCCCCCGGACGGTGTCACCCCATCCCTGCAGGCTGTGCTCCCAGGGGTGCTTTGGGAATTGCATTTCGTTATGGATCAGAGAGAGACTGGAGGGAAAGCAGGAATTCTCCCTGTGAGCCTGGGGGAGATTTCCTTCTCCTGGGTCATTCCTGGGAGGTCTTGGTGCTCCTCAGGCAGTCAGGAGCCCTCGCTGGGGTGTGGGATTCCATCCTGGATGTCCAGGGAATATTTCAGACCCAGCCTGGCCTCCAGCCCCTGCAGGTCCTGGGTGTGGCAGGGCAGGGATTTGGGACAAAGAACCTGAAAATGTAGGATTTTAGCAGATTGTGCTGGCCCAGGGGAGCTCAGAGGGGAAGCTCAGAATGCTCAGACTGAGACAATCCCATGGGATTGACCTGTTTGTCAATCCCATGGGAAAACCTGCAAATGCTCCCCTTGCTCTTGGAGCCACGGCTGAAAGGGCACTGCCACCGCTGGGACACCCAGAAGCCAAGGGCCCAGGAGCTCCTGGAGAGCTCCTCCAAGGAATATCTCGGAGCCAAACAGGGAATCAAGAGCCCACAGAGCTGTTCCCCCGTGTTCTCCTGGCAGAGCCTCCAGGCAGGATCCTGCAAACCAGTCTGGGATCAACCCCTGGGACGGAATGCCCATGAAGGATCTGACAGACACGGGACAAACCAAAGCCACCCTGTTCCCTGCATGACCGGGAGGAGGAGGAGGGGGAGGGACCTTTCCCAGCTTGTTCCTTCTTGCAGATCCGAATGCACTCCTTTATCCCTTTGCCAAGGCCTCATCTTCCCCTCAATCCTGTTGTGTTCCTGCTTAGTCTATAAATAAATCAATATTGTTTAAGCCTTGGGTATATATTTCATATTTTATATTTCATATTTTTTATTTATTTTACATTCTATATTTTATTTTTATTTTACTTTTTTTAAAAAAAATATTTTTTATTTTTATTTTACATCTATTTTATATTTTATATTTATTAGCAACCAGAGCTGCCTCACTGTTTCTTTGGCACCTCTGTCCTTACCTGGCTGTGGGAGCTGTTTTCTGTCTGTCCCTGCACATCCAGGACTCAGGATTCCCCCATTCCCAGCCTGGAGCCTCCTTCCTGTGGGCAATGTGGGATCCCAGCTCCAGCACTGGCTTTTATTGGCATTTTGAAGAAGCCAGGCACAAAAGCCCAGCCCTGAGAGCGGAGAGAGCAGAATTTGTCACCATTTCTCTGGCACAGATGTTCCAAAGGGAAGTGGGGATTCCCTGGAACAGAAGTTTTGCAGGATGTGACAGATTCCAGCAGCATTTTCTGTGAACTCCTCACCACCCTGAACTCCAAATGCATTGAAACACCTGGGGGTGATCAAAGTAGGGCTGGAGCTCTGGAAAAATCCAATATTTCATCCAATTCACGGACAGCTTTGGGAAAAATCCAGTGAAGTGATTTTGAAAGGAATTTGTGGTGGCTGTAAGGTCCTGGTTGGACTCAGAGGAACCAGAGCCCTCCAGGGTTTTGCCTGACATTGGGAAAAGGCCAAAACTTCCTCATAAAAGTGTGGCCTTTTCCTTTGGGGTGTGGAATTGGGTGTGAGGAGGTCGCTGGGGCTTCCTGAATTCCCTGGAGCCTGGCCTGCAGCGTGGGGCTGTGGGGGCCAAACCCTGTCCTGCCCCAAAGGCCACCCATCCACTGGTGTCCAGCTGGGGACAGGGGCACAGGGAGCCACCTCCTCTGGTGACACCTCCAGGAAAGGGCCCTGACTCCAGGAAGGGGCTGAGATCTGGATTTATGGGGAAAAACCTCGGATTGGCACCGGTCTGGTGAAACCCTTTCCTGACGGAAGGCTCAGCCGAAGGTGAGACACGAAAGGGGCAACAACCCTGCCTGAAACCTCAGAGCTCTGGCAAACAGGGATTCCAGAAATCCTTCTCCAGCTATATTGGCAAGAACATGCGACCAGGAATGGAAAAGCTGCTCATGGAGGCTTGGGGAACATTCCCTGCCCTGGGAATCCATTAAAGGGTGGGGGTTTCTCCCCCTGACACCTCAGGACCAGCTGCTCTTCCAATACCATCCCAGAACCATGGAATGGGTCAGGCTGGAAGGGGCCTTAAGGATCATCCAGTGCCATCCATGGGCAGGGACACCTCCCACCGTCCCAGGGTGCTCCAGCCTGGCCTTGGACACTTCCAGGGATCCAGGGGCAGCCACAGCTGCTCTGGGAATTCCATCCCAGCCCCTCCCCACCCTCCCAGCCATATTCCTTCTCAATATCCCATCTGTCCCTGCCCTCTGGCAGTGGGATCCCTTCCCTGTGTCCTGTCCCTCCAGCCCTTACCCAAAGCCCCTCTCCAGAGACTTTCCATGGCTGTTTCTGGGACAGCAGCGCCGAGCACAAAACCTGTGATTAAAAGCAAAACAAGCCTGGTGTTAAAGGAGTCTGGAGCCCCTGGTAATTAATTAAAGATTAATGGGAACAACTGAGTTAAAACTTGGTGACGATAATTAGCAAGCGAATTACAACAAAGGAGAAGGCAACAACCAAAAGTAATTACAGTGTGCAGACACTGAATCCTGCTCTGCCTGGAAAATCCCCCGGAAAATCCCCCGTGGGCAGTGGGAGAGTGGCACTGCCTGGAGCTGGGGGGAGCAGCACAGCCACAACAGCCTGGAGTGCCCTTGGAACCTTGCTGGGATCCTGCTGGAATCCTGCTGGGATCCTGCTCCTGCTGTTAAACACAAACCTGGGCAGGGCTCCTGTGCAGGGCTCCTGTGCAGAGCTAAAGGAAACCCAGAGAATTCCCTGGAAGCTGCCAAGGGAATGCTCTGGATGCAGGGAAGAGGAGGTTGGATCTCCATCCATCACTCCCACCCCTCAGCAGTTCTGGTGGAGTTTGCTGGGATGTCACTGGTGTCAGGAGTCCTGCCTGCCCCGGGTGGGCACAGACACAGCTCAGGGAAGGGGAGGATTCGCTGCCTTGGCTCTGCCTTTTCTCAGGGGTGGTTCTCAGGCCTTGGGTGTTTGTTAGAGGGAAAAACCCCAACAGTTCTTGATGAGATCAGGAATTCCTGTTGCTGTCCTAAGGAATTTCTGCTTTCTAATTCCCAAAGCTGTGTCAGGGAGTTTCTCTCTGGCTGATCTCAGTATCCCTTTCTCCTGAGTTTTTCCCACAGCTCTCACAGGGGTTGTGTCCAGCATTTCACAGCCGTGAGGAAATTCCCCATAATGAGGTGACATCCTTCTCCCTGTGACAGGGACAGGACAAGGGAATGGCTGGAGCTGGGCCAGGGGGATTTGGGATGGAGATCAGGGAAAGGTTCTTCCCCCAGAGGGTGCTGGGCACTGCCCAGGCTCCCCAGGGAATGGGCACGGCCCCGAGGCTGCCAGAGCTCCAGGAGCATTTGGACAGCGCTGCCAGGGATGCCCAGGGTGGGGTTGTTGGGGTGTCTGGGCAGGGCCAAGGGTGGCACTGGGTGATCCCGGGGGTCCCTTCCAGCCCAGGATATTTCATATTCTGTGTCGTGGATAATGGGAGATGAGAGAATAAGGGAACCATGGAATGGTTTGGGTGGGAAGGGCCCTCTAAGCCCATCCAGTGCCACCCCTGCCATGGGCAGGGACACCTCCCACTGTCCCAGGCTGCTCCAAGCCCTCTCCAGTTGGAGTTTTTCCTCCCTGTGAGGGGTTTTTTCCATCTATTTTTTCATTCCAGCATCCTAAATCCCTGATTCATCCCCTCAGAGCACTTGAGCAGCGAACAGCCAGAGCTGCATTTTAACCAGAGCCAGGAGTGGCGTCATCCCAGGGGTTAATCCAGAATCCTAAATGTCTGATCCAGGATCCAACGGCATCCAAGTGGAAATGTTGTGAGTGGGGAAGCCCAGAGAACAGAAATCATCACTCACTCCTCTCGCCACCAAGGAATTCCACTGGGAATACAAGTGGCACACTTGCCTGGAGTCACATTCCTGGGAATATGGTGAGAGAGGGAAGGAAATGAAGGGGCTGTGCCGAGTTTTCCCCATTCCAGAGCCTTGAGAGGTGCAGGGTGGAGCCTCCAGGTCTCCATCTCCCACAGGCTTTGCCACCCAAAGGCTGGGGGGTTTCCCCCACATCCCTGCTGCCACTCTCTCCCAGGCCCTTGCTAGCAGCTGTCCTTAGAAGCTTGGAATCATGGAATGTTTGGCTTGGGAGTACCTTAAAAACCACCCAGTGCCACCCCTGCCATGGCAAGGACACCTCCCACTGTCCCAGGCTGCTCCAAGCCCCGTCCAGCCTGGCCTGGGACACCTTCAGGGATCCAGGAGCAGCCACAGCTGCTCTGGGAAGCTGTTCCAAGGTGGCCAAAAGATGCCCTTGAGCTTGGGAAAAGGATTTGGGATCAATCACCATGGATCGGGATGGTGCTGAGTGCCTGGGAAGGGAGGAGCTGCCCGGGAAGTGCCTGACAGGGACAGTCCCAGCGGCTCCTGTGGGATCTGGGGTGTCAGGAGCTGATTCCTCCTCTCCAGGGCGAATCCCTGAGCTCCAGCTGAGGGATCCCTGTTTCTGCTGTGGCCCCTTGGGATCAGTGCTGAGGGGTGGGACCTGGAGTGGTGGATGGAGAGTTGGGATGAGCCTCCCACACCCAGGCCCTGCCCGCTGAGCTGTGCCCCTGAAATGTCACTGTCACCCCCCAGCCCCAGCTGGGACCACCAGCAAATCCCAGTCCCCAGCCCTGCACTGCTGCAGCAGGATTTGGGATGGCTCCGTGATCTCCCTGCTGGATTTTAGCTCAGCAGGCCCAGCCCAGGGGCTTTGTATGGCCGGATTTACCCAATAATGTCAGATTTTGGTCAGTCCAGACAGAATTAAACTCACCCCACCCCATTCCAGAGCCCCCATCCCATCCCATCCCATCCCATCCCATCCCTGAGCCCTTCTCCTGGGGCTGGGTGGGATGAGATGCTGGATCTTTGGAACCCCAGGAGTGCCTGGTCCCATATCCAGGTGTGCCTGCCCTCACTGCCCATCCGCACCCCGTTTCTGCTCCTCAGCCCAAATCCTGAGGGAGGGACCCCCCAAAGCCCCCACCCCAAAGGCCCCAGGCCCTGCAGGCCTGGCCATTGGAAAAACCCTCCTGGAACACAGAATTTCCACAGTTAAAGTGAGATTTGGCAATGAAATTCCAGCCCCTGCCAACTGAGGATGTTTGGATTCAGCTTTCCCACTAAACTGTCATTTATCCCACTGGAGGGGCTCGTAGGGAGGGGCTGGACTGACAGCTCCCCTCCCCAGCCGCTGCTGCAGGGAGAGCAGAGGCAGCTCTGTGGAGCTGAGCTGGTTCAGAGCCCCATTCCCCATTTCCAGAGCAGAAAGTTCCATCTGAAGGACGGAATTTTATCCGTTTTGTTTCATTTAAATGAACTCAGTGACTGCTCAGGAAGGAAAAAAGGGGAAATTTCAAAATGGAAACCAAACAGAGCGATATTATCAAAATGTGGGGGTGGGGTTGGTGGGAGCTGGGCTCAGCTGCCTCCTGAGCTGGGTTTTGGGCTCAGTTTTATCTAAAATAGCTCAGCTTGGATGAACTTTAGCAAAAATCAGGAGCCTGGGGATGCCACAGGTCAAAAATTCAGGTGAAAAACTCCCCCTGGCCCAGAGCTTCAGCTGTGCCTGAGCTCCCCTGGCCCTCCCTGTCCTGCCAGGGGTGTCCCAGGGCCACCTGCCCACACCCAGATCTCCAAACCCCTCCTTTGGCACAGGCTCCAGCCCAGGGGATTTATGTTTATTAATAACATTCATTTATTAATCATGATATGATTTAATTCTGTTCCAAGCACTGACCCTCAGGAGTTTGCTGCTCTCAGACCCTCCCAGGGCCCTGTGCTGGATCCCTCCCCTCGCTCCTCCAGAGAAAAGCCAGGGGGCAGCTGAAGTTTTAAAGGAGTTTAAGGTTTCAAAGGAATTCAAGGTTTTAAAGGAGTTTAAGGTTTCAAAGTCACTCCTGAGCTATTGTTCCTCTCTCCTCACAGCCCACAGTGAACTACTCAGTAACTCCTCAGGGAATCCCTGAGTTTGTGGTGGCTGTTCCAGGCAGTTCCTCCCACTCCGGCCTCCCATCCCCATTCCTGCACCCCGAGGTGCTGCCCCGGAGTTGTCCCGGTGCCAGCCATCCCAGGAGAGCCCAGACTCCCTCTGGGCTCGGGTCTGGGAGCAGTTCCTGCTCTCTGTAAATAATCCCTGCTAACTCTGCTCGGCCCGGCCTCCTTGTGCAGCCCCAGGAACAGAGAACGGGGAGGAAATCCTGATTTTAATGAGACCCAGAAATGCTGAATTCGAGCACTGAGCACTGAATGAAACCAGTGTGCGTGGAGAGGAGGGGCTGGAGCTGCTCTGCTGCTTTGGCACTGCCTTTTCTCAGCGATGTTTTCCCTGTGCCCACACGGCCTGGCTGCAGCCTCTCGGCTCTTTGCCCTGGAGCCCAGCACATCCTGAGGGGACAGGGCTGGAGAAAACCAGAGCTGCCCTAAAAGCCCAGCTCATGCTGCTAAAAGATGGGTTTGGAGAGGAACTCCTCTGTGAGAGCCTCCTCCTTGCTCAGTTTTGACCCAGATTGGTTTTGCTGGGTGGGCCAGGCCAGCTCCAGGCACACCAAGGCCGGGCAGTTCCTTCTGCTTCTGGCCAGGCTGCTTTTCCTGCCGGAGGGCCTTTCCCAGAGCTGAGGAACCTTCATCCCTGCAGGTATTGCCAAGTGCTAACCCAGGGACAGGGAACGGCTGGAGCTGGGCCAGGGAGGGTTAGGTTGGAGATCAGGAAAAGGTTCTTCCCCCAGAGGGTGCTGGGCACTGCCCAGGCTCCCCAGGGCATGGGCACGGCCCCGAGGCTGCCAGAGCTCCAGGAGCGTTTGGACAGCGCTGCCAGGGATGCCCAGGGTGGGGTTGTTGGGGTGTCTGTGCTGGGGCCGGAGTGGCACTGGGTGATCCTTGGGGTCCCTCTCAATTCAGGATATTCCCTGATTCCATGACCCCCAGCTGGACCCCGCCTGCTCCATGGGCTGAGCTGCACACAGATGCACAGGGATGCTCTGCTTCCCCCCAGCTCCTGCTCTCTGCTGGGGCCTGGAGAAGTTGATCCCAAACAAATCTGAGGACACGGGTGGCACCTGAGAGCCCAGTGAGCCCAGTCTGGGTTCTCCCTGTCCCACAGCCTGGGGGACATAGCCCCTTGTGTCACCCCTGCCCATGTCCTTGTTCATGGTGACTTCTCCAGAGAACCCAAACCACTCTGGGGTTCTGGTTCCTCTAGCCAGGGAGAGGCTGCTCAGCTCCCACCTTCCCTTCTCCTCCTGTGAGGAAAAGCTGAGAGCTGGGATTGTTCAGCCTGGAGAAGAGACCAGGGGTGACCTCACTGTGACCTTCCAGGACCTGAAAGGAACCTACAGGAAAGATGAGAGAGAGACTTGGGACAAGGCATGGAGGGACAGGACACAGGGAATGGCTTCCCACTGCCAGAGGGCAGGGATGGATGGGATATTGGGAAGGAATTCCTGGCTGGGAGGGCAGAGAGGGGCTGGGATGGAATTCCCAGAGCAGCTGTGGCTGCCCCTGGATCCCTGGCAGTGCCCAAGGCCAGGCTGGATGGGGCTTGGAGCAGCCTGGCACAGTGGGAGGTGTCCCTGCCATGGTAGGGGTGGGATGAGAGAGGTTTTAAACATCCCTTCCAACCCAGCCCATTCTGGGACTCTGGGATGAGGAGGAAGGTTAAAAATGCTCATCCCAGGAGCAGGGAAACGCTGCTGCCTCTGGGAGTGACCCAGGAACCCAAACCCTCGGGTGCTCCCTGTTCCTGCGTCCCTGACCCCGGGCACTGCTGGGGTGGCTTTTAATTAAGCCCCAATTTCACCCTCCGTGGCTCAGCCCCTTTTCCAGGGAGCTCCGGCTGCTCCAGGCAGGGAGGGAATCCCACGGAGCCTTTCCAGGGGTCCAATCCCCGCACCCCCTCCTCACCGGCCCCGGTGCCAAAGCAGCCCCAGCTCTGTGCCAGTGCTGCCACTGCGGGAGGGGCTTTATCAGCTCAGGGCACTCACAAATCGCTCTCAGCTGATGAAACACGCAGGTATTTGATCTTGCCCCTGCATGTCCCCGTGCCAGAGCAGCCCCTGCTCCCTCTGTGCGCTGGGAAATCCGGATGCAGCCCCTCTCCTCAGCCGGGATTCCCCGGGAAGCGCCTGAATGCAAATGGAGCAGGCTCGGGTAAGAGCCGTGTCTGGGGACGAAGCTCGGAGCTCTTTGGTCAGGATGGTTGAAGTGCGGAGTGCGGGAGTTAATGATTATTTCTGGCCGGTGTCACACCTGCCTCCAGTGCCGAGGGGCTCCATCCAAACACGGGGAGCACCGGGCAAACCAGAGCAGCTGGAAGCGACGGGAATCCGGGATTTTGATCCTTCAAAGCAGCAAAGCTGCTCCTGAAAGCATCCGAGGGCATCCCCAGCTCTGATTATCTGTGTGAGGAGCGGCTCGGGATGATTCTCTGCTCCCGGGAGCCTCCCAAGGGCTCATCCCAAATTCCAGCCCCTCCTTCCCCGGAGCTGATGGGCTGGAAAAGCCACGAGATTCCCCCAAATGCTCTGTGTGGGCAAGGCAAGGTGGAATTAGCAGTTCCCCTCCTGGGGAATCAAGAGATCAGTGATGGGGAGCCCGGCCCCTGCAGGGCCCTCAGCAATCCCTTCAGAGCCGGGGCCAGGGATCCCGAGAATCTGGGAATCCTGGAATGGTTTGGGGGGGAAGGGACCCCAAAGCCCATCCAGTGCCACCCCTGCCATGGGCAGGGACACCTCCCACTGTCCCAGGGTGCTCCAAGCCCCATCCAGCCTGGCCTTGGACACTGCCAGGGATCCAGGGGCAGCCACAGCTGCTCTGGGGAATCCATCTCAGCCCCTCCCCACCCTCCCAGGGAGGAATTCCTTCCCAAATCCCAACAGTTACAGCCTGTGGCACACAAACACACCATGGGATCACTCCCGGGTGTCCCCAACACCTGGAGCAGCGCGGGGGCCCTTCCCCAGGTGACACAAACCCATTCCAGGCTGGGAGTGGGTTTAAGGCAGGAGCTGCATTCCCAGCACAGGAAGTGATTCCCATCCCACCCTGCCTGCTCTCCCCACCCCTGGTGATTCCAGACCTAACGGGGAATTAATTCCTTGTTTCAGAATCCCATTTGGGTTTCCCTACGAGTCCTGGCAAAGCTCCATCCCCGTGCAGCCAAAATCAGGGATAATTTGGAATTATTTAAGCACCTGCCCTGTGTTTCACTGGGATCATCCCCTCCTGTCTCAGAGCTTTGGTTCCCTGGGAGAGCAGTTCCAGATGGGAAAAGCCCCATTTGTGCCCTGCTTGGCTCAGCCCAGCCGGTTCCTCGGGACTTTTGGCTCTGCCAGAGCAGTTAAGGAGCCTCCAACATTCCAGGGATTTCCCCAGCCCTCCAGCACTGCACAGGGGGAGTTTTCCAGCAGTGACATCCCTAGTTTTGAAAGGTTGATCCCTGGAAAATGCCTAAAGCTGAATGTTCACTGCCCAACCTTCCCAGCCTGTGCCTGACACTGAATCCAGCCCTGTATCCACCCCAGCAATGGAGAAATCCCTGATCCGGCCCTCGCCGTTTTCCTCACAAACAGGAATCTGCTCAGACTCATCCTGGAGGCCACTGGTGTTTGGGAGACACCCAGGAATTCTGATTCCACAAAAGCCCAGCGTGTGAGCACAGACCAAGCCTGGAGGAATCCAGGGTGGATCCGCCTGGATTTACATCCCAGAGTTACTCTGGTGGCTGATCCAGCCCCTCTGGGATGAGGGAGCTGTTCCTCACTAGAGGAGCTCTGGGCCAGTGCTCAGTTCTGTTCCACCACGAGCTCCAGTGAGGAGAAAATCGGGTCCAGATCCCAGGGAATGGCTGGAGCTGGGCCAGGGGGATTTGGGATGGAGATCAGGGAAAGGTTCTTCCCCCAGCGGGTGTTGGGCACTGCCCAGGCTCCCCAGGGAATGGGCACGGCCCCGAGGCTGCCAGAGCTCCAGGAGCGTTTGGACAGCGCTGCCAGGGATGCCCAGGGTGGGGCTGTTGGGGTGTCTGGGCAGGGCCGGGGTGGCACTGGGTGATCCCGGGGGTCCCTTCCCGCTCAGGATATTCCCTGGTTCCATAGCCCCCAGCTGGACCCTGCCTCTCCATGTGCTGAACGTGAGGCCGGAGGAGCTGGATGAAATCAGACAGACTCTGCCCTCACCCATCGTCTCCCTCTGGTAAAACCCATCCCTAGGGAAAAGGGCAGGAATGAGGTGAGGGAATAAAAGCTGTTCCCAAAAGCTCTGTAACCCCAGCCAAAGGTCCCTTGTGGCTGTACCACCCTCAGCTCATTCATCACTTCTGCTTTCCAACCCTCCCTGCTCATTCCTTTCCCATTTTGGGGTGCACCCCATGCTCTGGCTGTACTGGTTTGTACTGGGCAGAGAGGATGATCGCAGCACTGGGAATACTGGTGTCCAAACCCACCTCCTGCTGAGCAAGGAGCAGTAACGGGAAATCCCAGGAAGGGTCCCTGGAAAGGCAAAGGGAGGATGAACTGAGCAGGACTGGCTGCACCTCAGGACTTTCAGGGCTTCAAGAGCTTAAAAAACACAGAAAAGTGACTTTTCCATGGGCAGAGAGGGAAAGGACAAGGGGCAAAGGGCTTAGACTGAAAGAGGGGAGAGTCATGTTGGATATTGGGAAGGAATTCCTCCCTGTAAGAGTGGGGAGGGGCTGGGATGAAACTCCCAGAGAAGCTGTGGCTGTGCCATCCCTGGCAGTGCCCAAGGCCAGGCTGGACGGGGCTTGGAGCAGCCTGGCACAGTGGGAGGTGTCCCTGCCCATGGCAGGGGTGGGAATGGATCCTTAAGGCCCCTTCCCACCCAACTCAGGCTGGGATCCCATGATTTGTATCTCTGAGGAGCTGCAAGGTCCCAAGGAATTGGTGACATCCCAGGACCACCTTCCAGGGAATAAGCTGCACAAGCCCTCGTGGAGAACAATTCCAGCTGTCCCAGGAAAAGCTTTCCATGCCACTTCCCCCTCAGCTTGGCTCCAAGATCAGTATTTGGAATTCTTCCTCCCATTTCCCAAGTCAGCATCAGGTGTTCCTAGGTATCCCCCAGGAGCACCACATGACTGCATCCGGAAAAGCAGAGGGAAATAAATCGGAATTCCTGATTATTTGTCCTGGGAACAGCTCCCTGAGGAATCGTGCACAATGGGATGTGAATGAGGAAAGGAACTCCATTGTCATGGAAAACACCCCGGGGAGGAAGGGATTGAGGGAGTTTTAGTGTCCCTATGGAAATGTCTCATCCCAGTCCCTCCCATCCATCCCAGAGCTGTGACAAACCCACGGTGTCCCCATTTCCCGGGATAAATGGGAAGGCAGGAGATGCTGCACGGATGCTGAGGAGTAGCCACAGGGAAAATAAACGCTCCTGCTCCGTGTGGGAGGACTGAGGGGGAGCTTTGGAGGGTGATCCATGACCTGGCAGATTCCCAGCTCTGATTCCCGCTTATCTGGAGCCTCCTGACTCCCATCAGCTCCTGGCACTGGGGAATTGATGGTGGCAAAGGGAAGAAGGAAGATGGGAACGTGTTCATTCCCAGATTTCACAGCTGGTACAGGAACATGGGGGCAAATCCTCCCTTCATTCCCAGATTTTACAGCTGGCACAGGAACACAGGAGCAAATCCGTCCTTGGAGCATCTTGTTCCCAAAATTAAGGACTAAATTTAAAAAAAACCATGGAGAAGTTGCTAAAAACCTCAAATTCCTGCAGGAGGGAGCTGCCCAAAAGGAGGGAGCAGGGATCGGGAGGGATTTGATGGGAGCGTTTCCAGTCAAGCTTTCCCTATTCTCCAGGGAGCTTTTGCACCTCTAGGGAAATTGTTTTAAAATATCAACTCCAGAGAGGAAATAGCCTCGGGAAGGGAGAAATCTCGGAGAAAATCGTGGAGAATCATCCAGCCCATTAGCCACGGCTCAGGGAGGCTCCATGTGCTCATCCAGCCACATCCATGGGCTGGAAGAGGAGGAGAGAGGGGGAGAGAGGAATTGTGAATATAAATGTGTCCAGTATTTTTGAAGGAGATACAGAGAGGAAACAAAAAAGATCAGGAATGTCATCCTTGTGCCTTTTACACCTGGAGCAAACCCCTTTTCCTCGGAGGGGGAAGAGAATGGATTCAAACATTCCCAGAAACACTGGGGATATTCCTTCAGGGAATGTCTCTTCAGGAAAACAAATCCTGACAAGATCCTTGTGCCAAGGCAGAGCCAGTCCTGGAAGGAGGAACCTTTTCCTGCTGCAGTTTCATTCCTCCAGGGAATTCCTCCATCCAGGAGCTCCCTTCCTTTTGCCTTCCCATGGGATTCTATGAAAGAAAAAAGCAGGGATTTTGAATAATAAAAACAATTCCTTGTCAGCCATCAGAGGAGCCAGAGGCTGGAGAATACAGGGAGGCATTAAAGGAAAGGGTAAAAAAGGGCAGATTTCGATGGGATATTGGGAAGGAATTCTTTCCTGGGAGAGTGGGAAGGGTTATTCCATTGATGCCCCTGGATCCCTGGCAGTGTCCCAGGCCAGGCTGGACAGGGCTTGGAGCACCCTGGGATAGTGGGAGCTGTCTGTGCCCAGGGCAGGGGTGGCACTGGGTGGGCTTTGAGATTCCTTCCAACCCAAACCATTCCATGATTCAATGAAAAAATCCTGAAGGCTGGAATGAGAGAGGGAACAGCTTCCAGGGGCTGGATCCTGGCAGGAGAGAGCCCAGGATTGACCTGAGCCAGGTCCTGGATGTTGTCCCAGCCTGGGCCTGGAATCCTGCTGCTGTATCCAGGGAAACTGAGGCACTCTGAGGGGTCCTTTCCCATCTTTTCCCAATGTCCTTTCCCTGTGTCCCAGGGTCAGATCCAGCAGGGATTGAGCAGGGCCTTGTGAGCCCAGCGGGGCTGGGGGTGATCCTGGCTCCCCCTCAGGCTGGATGAACTGGGAATGGGAATCCCCTGCTGCTCCCCCAGGTGCCATCCCAGGATCACTGAGGCAGGAAAAGACCTCCAAGGTCACCGAGTTCAGCCTTGGACCAAATCCCAGCATTCCCACTAAAAACTCATCCCTGGTTTTAACCTTGGCCCCCAACCTTGGATCCATGGGATGGGAGCCAGGAATCCCCAAAGCTCCTCAGGTGCCAGGGGCACCTGGAGGGGTCACGGGTCATGGAATCACTCAGGCTGGAAAAGCCCTCGGAGTCCGCTCCAGGTGCAATCGCGATCCGTGCTGATGCTGATTACCAAGGAACAGCCTGCACAGAGAATTCTGGCCGGATACAAACCCAGGCAATCCCTCGCTGTGCCAGCTCAGCCCCTTCTCTCCTCCCTGCACAGCTCCAGTGGCATTCCAAGGCTATTGAGAGCCAAATCCTGCTTCTCATCCCTGAAAAAACAGCCTGAAACTGCCCTGAAATCCAAGAAAACCCTGAATTCCCTCCGCTGGCAGCAGGAGCAGAATCCAGCCCGAAACATTCCAAGTTTCCCGGTGTTGTTTGTGGGTTTTTATAAAAATCAATGTCGTTGACAATTACATAACTGCGAAAAAGCAGCTGAAAAACTTCAGGATGGAGCTTCTATTTTATCCAACCTTTTCTCCATTAATCTTCCCACACAACTGCTGTCACCATTAGGCTGCCAAAGGAAAATTCTCTGGATCCTTTCAGTTTGGCAGCTCTGCAGGTGGCACTTACCTGCCTCTGCTTCTAGCCTGTCCCACTTCCCTGGATCCCTACGGATACTCCTTGTGCCAAAATAATGGGGATATCAGCGGGACAGACCTTCAGCACCCACCCTGGGGCCTCCAGTCCTGGAAATCCACAGGAAGGAGGTGAAAATTCCCAAATTTTCCTGCAGCAGCCACTGGTGTGTGGAGTGTTCGCAGCCACCTGGGATTTCCACGCTGGGAATTGCCTGAATGAACCCGTGCCGGAATTGCTGGAATCGCTGGCAGCATTCCCACGGAATCTGCGAGGAACTGGAGCAGCTTTGGGGCTGTCAGATTTGATCCTTTGAAGGGATTTTTGACAGAATTGAAGCTTTTTTGATGGAGAGGGGGAGGTTTTGCCACATGCAGAAAGGGGCTGCTTCCCTTGGGAAGGAGCACTGAATTCTCCCGGAATTCTGCAAAGTCTGGGAGTCTCCCAAGCTTGCCCAGGGAGCAGGGTCAGGTCAGAGCTGTTTGTGCTTCCAGCCCCATCCCTCAGGTGCTCTGGGGATTTTTACAATAATTGCATTTATTGATTCCTCCAAGGTGACCCCTGCGCTCGGCCGGAGCCTCCTGAGCGGGAGCAGGGATGAGCCGGAATGGGAACGTGGCACAGGGACCTTCCCAAACCTCTCCTGTCCCCAGAGCCCCAGCTCCAGGTGACCTTCCTGCTGTCACCTCTGGAACCATCTCCACCCCCTGTTCTTCCATCCCTGGCAGGCCCAGGCCAAGGACACGGCTTGGAGCACCCTGGGATAGTGGGAGGGGTCCCCAGGCTTGGAACAGGATGGGTTTAAGGTCCCTCCCAGCCCAAACCATTCCATGATTCCACGATTCCCCACCCGGGAATAATAACTCCAACCCCGAAATGGGGATTTTTGCAGCAGCAAATTTCCCTGCAGTTCCTGTGCCACAATTCCCAGGAACAAATGGGTTTGGGAATGGAGAAGTTTCAGTGGCAGCTCCAGGGGCTGATCCCGGGACCACTCCAGGGCTGTTCAATCCCAAAAATTCCAGCCCAAACCTCCATGGGGAGACTCCGGCCTGGCCCAGGGAGTTCCATATTTGTTTTCCAGCAGATTCAGGGAATAAAGAAACTTTCAGACATGGTCCTGGTGCTGTGGGATCGGAGGCTGATGTGGAGGTGACCGTTCCCTTTTATGCCTCAGGATTTGAAACCTCATTTCCCCACTTCCCTCCTGCTGCCATAAAAACAGGGATGTGGCAGCGCCTTGGATTTGGAACCTCTCCAGGTTTGAGGAAAAAGGGCTTTTTCTATTTTCCCACCTGGCTGCCAGGAGGGCCTTCGAAGTCCTTGGAAAGACAAGGAATAAATCTTAACTCAAGGAATTGCTTCCTGAACTTGGTTTGGAAGCCAAACTCCCTGGGAGAGAGAGAATTTTCCATCCTCTCCAACATAAAAACACAGAGCAGTTTTCCTCTGGATTTGCCAGGTCCATTGAATTTAACAGGAGGGAAGAGGGTTCAGGAAGGGGGGAATTAACAGGGAATTGTCTCTTCAGGCCCAGGGTGGGACATGGAATATCCAGCAGGACCCTGCCACGTGTCCCAGGGTGACCCACGGGCTCCTGTCCCCTGGGAAGCTCCAGGCTCCTCTTTTCCAGGTGCTGTTCCTCTTGGGAGCGTGAGCTCTGGTGTCAGGGGAGGTGCAGAGTAGTCTCCAGCCCACTCCAGGCTTATTCCCATGGGGTTTCCAGAATGATCCCCCCAAGACAGGGAGGCTGGGAGCTCCCTCCCACACTTCCCACTGGCACATCCCACTGCCAGATCCAGAGGTGATGCCTAATCCTAAACAAGGTATAGGTCCTATCTAATCCTAAATGAAGGTGTAGGAGGTGCCTGAATCCCAAAGGAAGCTGTAGGTGATGCCCAATCCCAAATAAAACTGTAGGTGATATCTAATCCTAAAGGAAGGTGATGCCAAATCCTGTATAAAGCTGTAGGAGGTGCCAAATCCCACATGGATCAGCTCCCATCCACATCTCAGGACCAAAGCCCTGAACGAACCAGGTCTGAACAGCAAAATGAGCCCAGGAGGTTTCTCCTTCCTGAGATTCCCTTTTAATGACGGCAGGACATCTCCAGTGGTGCCACACATGGAGCAGGGAAAGCTTTGGAGCAGGAAAAGCCCTGGAGCAGGGAAAGCCTTGGAGCGTGCCTGAAGTCCCAAGGGAAGCAGAAGCAGCATCGCCGCTGCTCCCTCCCCGCAGCTCCTCGGCAGCCAAACCAGGGCTCCCCCAGCCAGGAGATCCCAGCGAATTCCAGCCCTTCAGGAACTGGGAAAAAAGGAAAAGGAAAATAAACAGCAACAGAGAAGCCCCAAGGTTCTGAAGTTCAGAGGTTCAGGGAGAAAACTGGAATAATCCTCTGTGTGTCTCAGAGCCAGAAAATGGATGATATTCAATAGTCGATATTTGATATTCAATATTTGATATTAGATATTCTATATTCGATATTCAATATTCAACATTCAATATTCAATATTCCAATCTTCCTTGCCCTCCTGAAGATGGAATCATTCCCCAGCCCCTGGATGTGTCCCATGGATTCCCCTTCCCTGCACGTTCAGGGCTCCTTTTAGAGCTCTTCTTTCCCCTTTTCTCCTGGCCATGCTTCCCCTGGGGCCGCCTGGATCCAGGATCATTCCAGCAGGGAATGGGAGCAGTGCCCCAAAGCTCAGGGGTTGGCACCAAGCAGCGCACCTGGCTGTGTCCCCTCATTGTCCCACGGCATGGAGGGACAGGACACAGGGAATGGCTTCCCACTGCCAGAGGGCAGGGATGGATGGGATATTGGGAAGGAATTCCTGGCTGGGAGGGTGGGGAGGGGCTGGGATGGAATTCCCAGAGCAGCTGTGGCTGCCCCTGGATCCCTGGCAGTGCCCAAGGCCAGGCTGGAGGGGGCTTGGAGCAGCCTGGGACAGTGGGAGGTGTCCCTGCCCACGGCACTGGGTGGTCTTTAAGGTCCCTTCCCAACCCAAACCATTCCATGACCTTTTTATAACCCCTGAACAGAGTTTTGGGGCCACTCAGGGATGGAGGGGACGCTCCTGGCCAGCCCTGGGGCCACCAAAATCCACAGAGAGCACTGGAGCGGGAGCTGGGCTGTGCCCAATTCCAGGGAATTGGCAGGTCCAGGACGCCCATTCCTGATGGCAGCACAGGAATTTGATACAAAGAGGCTACAAGAACTTGGCTGTTTAATTTGCTCCAAAGAATTCCTGTTCAAATCTGTCCTTCCCAAATCCAGTGGTTTTTCATTTGTTTCATTCCCTCCCCTCTTTTCTTCGGCAGTGAAATGGAAAATGGGGAAAAAAGGAGATAATTGGGAAGATGCCAGCTGAGAGCTTAAAATAGCTCCAAATCCTTCCTCCTCCCTACCTGCAGAAGGAAAAGAAGGAGATATTTAAATACCCGTCGCTATAAACACATTTATTTATGGATTCGCATTTTATTCCTTTAAGGAAGGCCGGGAATAATGGCTCTGCCAGGAAATGCCAATTAAAGCAGACCCTGCTAATTAAGGGCCACGTGACAGCCCTGCCATGTGTGGCACGGAGCATCCACAGCTGATCCCCAAATTCAGCCCCTGGGCCAGCCACGTGTCCCCTCTAAAAACCGGGATGAAGGAGGATTAAATCCTTTGGGATGTGCCGGGATAGGGGATCCCCCACGGGCAGGGTCCCCAGCCCTGCCAGGATCTGGCTCCTCCTGAAATCCTTCTGTGTGAATGAATCCTTCTGTGCCACCCTGGAAAATCCCACTTTATTTGCCTTCCCCACGCTGTGATTCCCGGTGTAATTCCCAAAGGAGCAGCAACACCTCGGCTCCCTTGGGCATTTGTTTGATCTCTCCCGGGTTTTTTCCTTTAAACACACCAAGGCCCTGGAAATGAGATACTCAAAGTTTCCCTGGGTTTTTTTGGAGCAGGGTTGTGAAGGCTTTTACTCCTCTGGTGCTGCCGGGCTGAAGCAGCAGATCCACAAATCCTGGCATTATTTATGTGCTCCCAATATTTTGGTATGGATGGAATATTTCACCTCCTGCATTCAAAACAAACAGCCCCAAACCACTGCAGCCCTCAAAATTCCCTCCATTCCTTGGGAGAAATTCCCAGCGGGAAGCCCAAGCATTTATTTGATTTATTTGCGTGGAAAATAAAACAACCCCAAGGAAAACAACCACAACCCCCTTGGGATGGTTCTGGGGGTTCCCCAAAGCTCCACTGCCTGGGGTCTCTCCGGATGGGGGTGTCACATCCTCTGGGATCTGAGGCATGGGGCTGGAATTAGGGCTGGAATTAGGGCTGAGTGGTGGCTTCCATGGAAACCCCAATTTCCAGGTGTTCCGTGGCTTTGTGGCTCCAGCAGGAATTGTTCCTGCAGGGCTTGGGCAGAGCAGGGAATTTTTCCGGAAGGTTTAGGGGTTGCAGAACACATTCTTGGCTCATTTTGCCCTGACCCTCTGGGCTGTGGGGTCACACCCATCCCCAGGGGCTGTGGGGTCTCACCTGTCCCAGGGGCTGTGGGGTCACACCCATCCCCAGGGGCT
>VZTE01001752.1:84544-97129 GCA_013397775.1 Eulacestoma nigropectus
CGCGCCGGGCGCTCTGGGTGCTCGCCTTCTGCACGGCGCTGGGGCTGCTGCTGGCCTGGTCCTCCGACCGCCTGCTGCACTGGCTCGCCTTCCCCTCGCACACCCGTGTGCGCACCGAGTGGAGCCGCCAGCTGCCCTTCCCCGCCGTCACGCTGTGCAACAACAACCCGCTGCGCTTCCCTCGCCTCTCCAAGGGCGACCTGTACTACGCGGGGCACTGGCTGGGGCTGCTGCTGCCCAACCGCACCGCGCGGCCGCTGCTCACCGAGCTGCTGCGCGCCGACGAGGCGCGGCTGCGCTGGTTCGCCAAACTGGCCGATTTCCGCCTCTTTCTGCCGCCCCGCCACTACGAGGGCATCAGCGCCGACTTCATGGACCGCCTGGGCCACCAGCTGGAGGACATGCTGCTGTCCTGCAAGTACCGCGGCGAGCTCTGCGGCCCGCACAACTTCTCCGCGGTGAGTGCGCACCGGGAGCCCCGGCTGCTCTCGGCTCCGGTCCGGGGACCCCCGGCTCGTGGCGGTTCTGGTCCGTGTCCCCGGCTCCTCTCGGTCCGAGGGACCCCTGGGTCGTGTTGGTCCCGGTCCGTGTGCCCGGGTCGTGTCGGTCCAGGCACCCCTGGCTGATGTCGGTCCGAGGAACTCGTGGTTCGTGTCGGTCCTGGTCCGTGTCCCCGTCTCCTCTCCGTCCGAGGGACCCTCGGTTCTTGTCGGTTCTGGTCCGTGTGCCTGGTTCGTATCGGTCCAAGGGACCCCCGGCTCCTGTCGGTTCGGGGACCCCCGGTTCGTCTCGGCCCCGGTCCGTGTCCCCCTCCCCGCTCCGGTCCCGGCCCCGCCGCCGCTCGCTGCGCATTTTCCCACGGTGCCCGGAGCGCTCCGGGGTCGCGGCGGTCCGGAGGGTCCGGTGGGTCCGGCAGGTCCCGCATGGCCGGGCAGGGCCCCCCGGCCCGGGAGCCCCCCGCGGGTCGCTGCCACGGAGCGCTTTCCCTCTCGCCGGTTTCTCCGCCGGCCCGAAGCGATGCTCTCTGGTCTAGGGGTGACTCTGTCTGGCGTGTGAGGGGCTGGCTGCTGCCTTGGGCTTTAATTAGAAATAATTAAATTAATGTTGCGCCATCCCCGCCGCTTCTATCCCACGGTCCCTGTTGCTCCCAGCGTAGTCGCACCTGGATTTTTGCCCTGTCCAAGCCGGGCTGCCCCAGGTGCGCTGTGGCTGCAGCGCGGGTCCGACCCAGCCCTGCCCGCCCCGCCGGGCTTTGCCGTGTCCGGGCTCCTTGGGCTCCCTGCGCGTTCCCGGCAGCCCCGGGAGCTGCTCCTTTGGGGCTGTGCAGCCTGGGGTGCTTTGGGATGCGGAGCTTTGCTGATCGGAGCTGATCCGGGAGGCGTTTGAGCCCTGAAGAACCAGCGGCTTTTGGGATCAGCCCCAAAACTCAGGGCAGGGCTTTACAAACCACTGGGAGTGGGATCCCTGCTAGGGAAGATCCCGGTGGGACTCTTGGGATGTGTTGAGAGGAGACTCTGAGTGAGAGCTGGAAGCAGAGCCACGTGAAGGGCCCGGCGGTGCTGCCCTGGGAGCAGCGGGATGTTGCTGGTGCTGGAATATTCTGCTCCTCTGATCCTGCAGATACCGGGAGGGGTGGCTGTGATTCAACATCCTGCGAGGAGCGGGGCCGGGGTCTGTGGGGAGAGATCAAACTCTGTGTGGGAGCTGCGAGCACCGGAGAGGAGCTGAATTCCCGGCTCTGCCTGGGATGCAGCCTGGAAATCAGCCGGAATTGTCCCTTTGGACTTGTCACGTCAGCTGCTGAACTGTGCAGGGAAGGAGGGAGGGACTCCCTGCGGGATGGAGGGAGCTGCCCGGGCCGTGCAGGCGGCAGCTGCTGCTGCGAACAGGGGCAGGAATGGCACAGCTGGAGGGAAAATCCTAAGTAAAATGGGATATTGAGACAGGCGCCTTCCAGCAGGACAGTCCGGTGCCGTGGCATGAGGAAATTCGGGAATTACGGCAGGAACAGGCAGTGGGCGGCGGGGAGAAGCTGCCTTCCCCTTGCAGATGCCAGGTCAGGATCTGATGGTGTTTGGCTGGGGCCAGGAGGGGCTGAGTGCAGCTTTCACTGAACTCCTGCTGCTTCCAAGGTGCGGCAAACCCGGCATAGGTTCCCGTTGTCCCAGGAAAAAGAAATCCTGGAGCGCTGCTCTGGCTGCCCACGGCCGAGGGCTGCCCTGGCAAGCTGCAGGAGTTGTTCCAGGATGGAATTGGGCATTCCCGGCACTGCAGCTGCGGCTGGTGCCACCACGGGGGCTGAGAGCGGAGTCTCCTCCAGCCATCCCGGAAAGGTCCCAGAAGCTGCTTCCCGAGGCTGGGAGGGAGGGAATTGGGGGCCGTGATCCCTGAGATTCTCCCCGGGAGCTCACAGCACTGAGAGAATTGCTCAGCTGAGGAAATAGGGAAAAAGTCCTTCCCATCCCAAAGGTTCTGTGGCTCCAGGGCGGAGGGAGAGGGGAATCCCTGTGCCAGGAACCAGCTGGATCTGCTGCCCTGCCCCAGCTCTGCCGGAGCAGGTGCGGGGGGTCGGTGCCACCTCCCCGTGTGACAGCACATCCCTCCTGTCTGTCTGAGGGAGCAAGGGAATGACCTCTGCACTGTCCTTGAGGGGAGGCTGAGGAGCTTTTCCACCTGTGAATCCCTGGGGAAGGAGGTGTTCCTTGGGGAGTTCTGGGAACAACTTGCCGTGGGTCTGGAGTGGGGCACTTCCCGCCCTGGATGCGCCTTTAGGATGGAGGTGCCGTGCCCAGGGGTTAGGGTTTCCTGCGGGGTCTGAGCCCGGGGCAGCCCCTGGGGTCTGGGGCACTTGGAGCTTCTGCTTCTCCTCTGAATTGGGAGGGGAAACCAAAGGAGAGGCAGGAAAACCGTGTGGATTGAACTGGGCATGGGAATGAGGCAGGATGGGCAAAAAGATGAATGCAGACGGAATAGACGGGGGTGTAAAGAGAATTGTGCAGGTTTTGCACCTGCTTGGGCACTCCCAAGGGCATTTTCTGTGCCAGAGGACCGGGGGCATGAGGCTGTCCTGGGTCAAAGCCCCGACAGCCCAAACCAGAGCTGATTTGGACCAAACAAGTCCTGGCTGAGATGTGGAGCAGGGCAGAGGAGCTGGGGGGGAGCTGCTCTCCTGTGAGACTTTCCAGCTCTGTCCTGCAGCTCCTGCAAGAGATTCCTGCTCCTTCCAGCCCTTTTCCTAAGGAGACTCCCTCTCCTTCCAGCCCCTCTCCCACAGGACATTCCCTCTCCTTCCAGCCCCTCAGACCATGGGGGCACAGCAGGATTTGGGTTTCGTGGCTGATGTGGAAAAGGAAAGAGACACTGGACAATGAGCCCAACAATCCCAACCTGTGTGGGAAGTGTTGCTTTTATTCCTTAATAAATGGAAATCTGGGATTGCACTGACCTGTGGAGCTCGGGGCTCAGTTGGATTTATCCCATTTAGAAGGGCTCAGGTCTGGATTATTTCCTGGCCTGCTCCAGGAGGGGTTTGTTGTCCCTGTCCATGTTTTCCAGAGGGATGAGGATTTGTTGATGGATCAGATGGAGTCTCCTGCCCTCAGTCAATGAGTAAGTTAAGTCCTGCTTTACTTATTTTAGGCTAGACCTAAAGCTGGGCTGTTGGGATGGTTATCCAAGAATCCTGGAATGGTTTGGGTTGGGAGAGACCTTAAAGCCCAGTTCCATGGGCAGGGACACTTCCCACTATCCCAGGGGCTCCCAGCCCCTCCAGCCTGGCCTTGGACACTGCCAGGGGCAAAACCATCCAGAAATGCTCGGAGTTGGATAAATCCACCCTTCCCAAATGCCCACATTCTGCACGTGCTGATTCCAAGGGAAGGAACCACCCAGCAGCTCCTGTCCTTTAAAACTTCTCTCAAATTCCAAATCCATCTGCCAGAACTGGCAGTTCGGTGATTCAGGATCTGCTTTCCCTGGAATGGCCCCACCTGGGAGGAGCTGAGGCTCGGGATTAAGTGGATGTTGCTCTGCTCTGCATTCCCTGGGTTTAGGGTTGATTTATTCCTCTGAGCCCTCTCTCTCTGGAATATTTATCTTGGTTGCTGTGCTCATTGATTTCCTCCTTCCCATGATTTTTCATCCTGAGAAATTTGTGAACGGATCCAGCATCTTGGGGTCTGTTCATGGGGTGGGGTTTAGGGTTAATGACCTCCTGATTTAACAACTCCCCAGTCAGATCATCACCCTGGGCAGCTGAGGGGACACGGGGGCTGTGCTGGGAGGGGTGGCAGGGTTTGGTCCCCATCCTTGGGGAATTCCTTGGATTCCTGGGATTCCCAGAGGCTCTGCAGTCAATACTTGCCCATGGTTTGATTTGCTCAGTTATTTTTGGTTAAACCATTTTATTTATCCCAGAGCAGGGATTTTATGGGGTGGCAGCTGCGCAGAGACCTCAGTACTGCTTTTAAAAATATTCCTGCATATTTGCCTGAAAATCTGAGGAATATTCCTGAAATACCCCTCAGGTGGGGGCTGTAATGGTGCTTTTTCCTCAGCAGAGAATCCCCCATGTCCAGGGTGAAGCTGAGCCTCATCCCATTAAATTAATGGGATGTTTCAGCCATGGTTTTGGTGTGAGGGCAGACAGGAATTCCGTGCCACCAGCCTGGAAAGCCCAAAGCTCGGAATAGCTGCCAGCACCTTAATTAGCACCACCACAATGGACTGCACAGGAATTTCGGGATGTGGGGTTGTTTATTTGGGGATTTTCCTCATTCACCCATGACCTGTTCTACCCAATTCCCTTTTGTACCTTTATCCTCTCATATTTTTATTTTACTCCTTTGTTTTTGGCCTCCCTTCCAAACAAAGCCCTGGCTTGGGGGTGGGGTTGCCTTTGGACAAGGCGTGGGTGGTGTTGAATGGTGCTGATGTGGGGCTGGAGCCTCAAATGTGCTCCCAAATTGTCCCGGTGCCACTTCAGGGAACTGCCTGGAGCCAGCTGGATTCAGCCTGGGATCACTGCGGAGCCAAGGCCGTGTTCTCCCGAGGGAATCCTGCTCGTTTGGGGTTCCTGGTGGCAGAATCCAAGGAGGGATCGGGGCTGGGCTGTGCCAAGTGCTACCCCGAGCGTGGCTGGCTGTGAGAGCTGGGCTGAAGGGTTTGGAGTGATTTCTGTGGGTTTGGGGTCAGCTGGGCCCTGCACTGAGGGTGGAGGTTCCTGATCTCCCTCAGAGTTGGGCGTTGAGGGGATTTGGAGTTCGCTTGGGCTGGGGGGTGAGAACAGGGCTGAGTTTGGCACCGACCTGAGGGATCCTGAGAGGGGAGAAGAAGGACAAAGCCTCGGGATTCCAGCGCTGCCCTTCCCTGCCAGAGCTGCTCTGCTCCGGAGAGCTGGAGGGATCCCAAAGGAATCCATGGAGCAAGGGAAGCTGGGCAGCAGCAGGGCCTGGGGTGATTTTTTCCCTGCCTTTTCCATTGATTCCATCCATCAGGAAAGGGGATTCCAGGTGCTAAAGCTGCAGTCGTCACCATGGGTTTGTTTGAGTTATGGGATGGATTCCCAATAATTACTGCCCCCCCCCAGCAGAATTCATGGAATTAAAGCCATAATCCCAGTCCCCGCCCACTCCGGGGCTCTGCCAGGCCTTAATTAACGTTTGCAAATTGCTGCAGGATCTGCCTGGGACCAGCTCCCAGCAGTGCACAAAGAGTGGGAATTCCTGGAATGGAGGTGCCAGGGGCCACTGGTGTGGGGAGGGGAAGGAAATCCAGGGATGCAGGGTGGGAGTCAGTGGGAATTGGGCTCCCAGTGCCCCCGGGTTTGTTCCCTTGGGAGCCTGAGGCTGCTGGGTTTGCCCTTCCATCTGCTCCAGGTCAGGGTAATCCCATTTATCCTGAAATCCCTGGAGTCTGTTCCCGCTGGGAGCACTGATGGTGCCAGGAAGGCCTTGCAGCATCCCTGGCTGGCTCCAGAATCCATCACTTTTCCCCCTGGGATGGCTGAAATTGGAGCTGGGATGAGCTTTTTTCTTTTGGCCTTGTTTTTCCCATCCTGTCATTTGTCCTGAATTCCCATGGCCATTGGAGCTTGTTCCCTCTGGGAGCACTGATGGTGCCATAAACAATCCAGGCTGGCTCCAGGAGCAGCTTTTCCCACTGGGATGGGAAAAATTGGAGCTGGGATGGGCTTTTTTTCTTTTGGCCTTATGTTTCCCATCCTGTCATTAATCCTGAGATCCCTGGGCCTCTGGAGTTTGTTCCCACTGGCAGCACTGATGGTGCCAGGAGGGCCTTGCAGCATCCCAGGCTGGCTCCAGAAGCTCTTCCCACTGGGATGGCTGATACTGGAGCTGGGATGAGCTTTTTCTTTTAGCCTTGCTTTTCCCATCCTCATTTATCCTGAAATCCCTGGAGCTTGTTCCCACAGGGAGCATTGATGGTGCCATGAGCAATCCAGGCTGGCTCCAGGATCCGTCACTTTTCCCACTGGAATGGCTGAAATTGGAGCTGGGATGAGTTTTTTTTCTTCTGGCCATGTTGTTCCCATCCTGTCATTTATCCTGAATTTCCAAGGCCTCTGGAGTTTGTTCCCACTGGGATCATTGCACGATACCAGGAGGGCCTTGCAGCATCCCAGGCTGGCTCCTGAATCCATCACATTTCCCCCTGGGATGGATAAAACTGGAACTGGGATGAGCTTTTGCTTTTGTGTTTGCTTTTCCCATCCTGGCTGCGGGTTTTCCATGAGCTGGGATGGAGGGAAATTGCTGGATTATCCTCTGGAGCAGCAGCTCTGCATCCCGGGGGAGGGACAGGCTGCTGTGCTGCAGGGATCCCTCTGGATTGTTGATCCCTGGAAAGGGCTCGGCCTGCCTGGGGAGCTGCTGCTTGTCTGGACATTTTGCAGCTGGATTCCATCCAAGGGCTGATTCCCATTCCTTGGCCATGCAGGAGGCCAGGCTGGAACTGGCCTGGATGCAGGGATGGGGGGATGTCCTTTGGGATGGGGGGATGTGCCTTGGGATGGGGGGATGTCCTTTGGAATGCAGGGATGTCCTTTGGGATGGTGGGATCCCTTCTTTCCAGTTGCAGGGATTCCTGTGGGGGCAGGAACTGGTTGGGAAGATCCTGCCTAAATCCCAGCCTTTAAAAATGAAACCTGAGCTCCAAAGGTGGGAATTGTCCCCCAGACCTGCCCAGCCCAGCCCAGGCGGGCTCAGGGCTTCCCACAGGGCTGCTTGATGTTGGAATTCCCATTTTTCCTGCATTTCTGCTCCATGTCCCCTTCCTGGCCCTTCTCAGCACCTCCACCCTTCCCCGATTCCCTTTCCCAGTCCCTCTCTCTGGGATGTCACCCATCCATCCTGACCTGCTTTGGAATGAGGGCTCTGCACTTCTCCCCTGCTGAAACCCGGCAATCCCGGTATTCCAGACCCCTGGGATAACACAGCTCATCCACTTCCCTCTCCCGTACTTTTGGGAATTCTCATCCTTATTATTTTCCTTTTCCCCCTGTAATTTCAGGCAGTGGGAGCAGGAATTTTTAATTTTTTCATGGATTGCTCCACTCCTCTCTTCCCAGTTTTATCATTTTCCTCCTGGAATAAAGCAAATTCCAGGCAAACTTCCTTCCCAAACCCCTGGAGCCTGAAAGTTTGTCAGTAATAAAGTGGGAACATAAATTAGGAACTGGAGCTGTTCCCAATCCCAGGAGCGCACTGCCGCCATCCTGGCTTTCCTCGGCTTTATTAAATCAGGAGGAACGGCCCATTATAATCCAATTAACTGTGATTCCCAGGCAGGAATTCCTGGCTCTGGGGTGGAGGAAAAGTTGGATAAAATGATTGGGAAAGGCTTCAGATGTTCGTGGTTTGGGATTTTTCCCTTTTTCTCTTTAAAAACCTCTCAGCAGCTGGAACCAGGGGGGAGCCGTGGGGGGGAATTGGCTCCTGGGTTTGTAATAAATCCATGGAATGATCCCAAGTGGTTCCCTGTGGGCATGGAGATCCTGCTGGGCTCCCAGCACATGTTCCTGCCAGGAATAATCCCATCTTTTTCTTGGAATTCACGGCTCGGTGCTCCCAGCACTCGGGTGGAAGGGACGGCCCCACTCTGGGCAGGGACAGAAGGATCAGCAGCTTGTCCATGGAATTCTGTTCCTGCAGCTCCCAATAAACCTGGCACAGCTTGGAGGGATCTGGAGGGGTTGCAGGCAGGTGGAGAAATGGGATCATGGAATGGTTGGAGTTGGAAAGGACATTAAAGGACCCTAAAGCCCACCCAGTGCCACCCCTGCCATGGGCAGGGACACCTCCCCGTGCCCCAGGGTGCTCCCAGCCCGTCCAGCCTGGCCTGGGGCATTCCAGGCATCCAGGGCAGCCACAGCTGCTCTGGGAATTCCATCCCAGCCCCTCCCCACCCTCCCAGGGAACAATTCCATCTCTCTCAGACCTCTTGCTTTGCTAAATTTTGTAGCAATTCCCAAATGCCTCCAAAACCGTGGAAAATGGACGGTGCAGCAGGAAAGCAGCCGGGGAGATTCCCTGGAACGCAGCAACCTAACATTCCCACAGGTGGATATGACTTTATAACAGATAATTTGGAACAGCAATGGATTCTCTGAGGAGGGAATGATCCTCCCCCTCCGTTTCCTTCCTCCGTGCCTGGGATAAGGATGGGAAGGTTGGGATCAGCTCTCTGTGCTGGAACAGCTGCTCCCAGCAATCCAGTTCAGCTTTCCAGCTCGTTCCCTGCTCCATCAGCATCTCCTGCTCTCCAGACTCTGCTGAATGCCGGAATCTCTTCCTTCAGGGGGTGTTGGAGCAGAAGGCCCTGCCCTGCCCAAGTCATTCCTGGGAAACAATCCTGAAACCCTGACTGAAGGTGGCAGATCCCGGCGCTGTTCCCACAATCCCAGCTTCCCACACCATCCTACACCCTTTGGGATATCAGAGCTGTCCATCCCTGTGTTCCTGGTGACGGCTGCAGCCGGATCTTCCCCCTCTGGATCCTCCAGGTCCTGGATGATCTGTGGGACCCAGGGCTCCGGCTGGATCCTGCTCCCGGTGTTTTATGGACACTCAGCACCACATTCCAGTGAGGATCCAGCCAGGATCCTCCCGAGCTCCCGGTTTTCCTCTGGAAAGTCCATTTTCCTTTTACCCTCACCAGCTTTGCCCCCTTTCCTTTATCCCTGCCTTGAACAAAGCTTTCATTCCGCTCAGCCCTTCCCTCCCTCGGGTTTCTCCTGGAGGTTGGAATCATCCATGCCTCCATCCCCTCCCTGCTCCCTGTGCCCTCCGTGCCGGATGTGGGGACACAGCTGTCCCCCCTTGTGCCGCGGTGGCGGCCGCAGTGCCGGGGGGGAGCTGCGGTTGCAGGGGCTGTGTCAGGGTCGTGCTCTCTCCTCAAACAGCAAAATCCAATTCCCAGGCAGTAGAAGTGGGATCTTCCTGACCCCAGTCCTGTTTTCCTGACCCTGTGGGGCAGAGGCTTCCCCGTGGCTTCTGCGCCACGAAAGGAGTGAGGGAAGGGATGGGGCCTATGGATGCTGCTGCCTGGGATGGGTTTTCCTGGTGCTTGGGAGCTCCCAGCTGCTCCCAGCTCCAGGTGTCCTTTGGATTTGATGGTTCTTGTGGGTCCCTTCCTCCTGAAATTCTTTTCCCTTTTCCCTTTTCCCTTTCCCTTTCCCTTTCCCTTTCCCTTTTCCCTTTCCCTTTTCCCTTTCCCTTTCCCTTTCCCTTTCCCTTTCCCTTTCNTTTCCTTTTCCCTTTCCCTTTTCCCTTTTCCCTTTTCCCTTTTCCCTTTCCCTTTTCCCTCTTCCCTTTTCCTTTCCTTTCATTTTCCTTTTTCCTTTCCCTTTCCATTTCCCTTTTCCCTTCTCCAGAATCTCCTCTGCCTCAGATTTTTCCAAGCTCTGGACACTTCCCACCCTTTCCTGCTCATGCCTATTAATCTGGCTTTGCTTTTTCTGTGCCAAATTCGTTGTGTTAAAATCATTCCAAAGGACCCAAGGCCCTTGGAGAGGGGAGCCATTGGGGCAGGTGGAAACAGAGCTCCTGGCTGGGCAGGGAGATTCCCAAATTCCTGTGTCCTATGGCAGCTGCTGGGACAGGATCCATCTCAGCTCCTGGTGTTCCCCTATTTTGAGGGATTTCTGGCTGTGGGATGAGCAGGGGGTGGAACCCTCGTGTTTCTGTACTCACATCGATTTTCCTGCTTTTCCAAAGGCCCTTCCCTCATGGAGTCAGCGTTCAGCTTTCACTGCCCAGGAGGGAGTTTCTGCCCGCCAGGCTCTGATCTCCCCAGATAAAACCATCATGAGCAGTTAATTGGTGATGAGGGAAATTCCAGCTCCCTTCTCCCTGCCCCATCTCCCCTTCCCAAGGCTGGGGAGGTTTGATTTGGGATGACTCCCAGGCATGGGATCTGCCACATCCTGCGGAGGATAATCCAATGTGGGAAGGCAATGCCTCGACATCAGTGGCAGCTTTTGGGGCTTTGCACAGGCTGGGATTTGCTGTGGGATCGGTTCCCTGTGGGATCAGCTGTGTGCCTCGGGTGTTACACCAGGGGGTTCAGCAGCCCCAGATCCTGAGGATTGGCCGGAGTTTGATAAAAAACATCATTTTAAGATGGTTGAAGATTTTTTTGCTTTTTGTGTTCTGCCTCCGGCCTGGGCACTGCTTCAGATGAAGTTTCCAAGGTGTCCTTGATGGTTTTAAGGATTAAGGATTGAGGATTAAAAGGAGATCAGAGATTTTCACACGTCCTTCGTGCTGGCTTTAAACATCCAGCACTGGGGGATCCCAGAGCCCGAGAGAGGAATGAAATCCCGGGATAATCTGGTGATGGCCCCACCTGGAATCCTGGTTTGGTTTTGGGCTCTTCTAGACCAGGACCTGGAGGGGCTGGAGCGTGTCCAGGGCAGGGAATGGAGCTGGGAAGGGGCTGGAGCCCCAGGAGTGGCTGAGGGAGCTGGGAAAGGGGCTCAGCCTGGAGAAAAGGAGGCTCAGGGGGGCCCTTGTGGCTCTGCACAACTCCCTGACAGGAGGGGGCAGCCGGGGGGGGTCGGGCTCTGCTCCCAGGGAACAGGGACAGGAGGAGAGGGAACGGCCTCAGGCTGGGCCAGGGAAGGCTCAGGTTGGACACCAGCAGGAATTTCTCCATGGAAAGGGTGCTCAGGCCTTGGAACTGCCCAGGGAGGTTTGGAGTCCCCATCCCTGGAGGTGTCCAAGGAATTCCTGGAGGTGGCACTCAGGGCTCTGGGCTGGGGACAAGGTGGGGATGGGGCACAGGTTGGACTCGATGATCTTGGAGGGATTTTCCAGCCTCAGAGATGCTGGGATTCTGGGATTCTCAGTTGGGAAATGGAGTTAATAGGGACGGGAAGCTGTGTGGGTTTGAAGAGCTTGGACACTGCCAGGGATCCAGGGGCAGCCACAGCTGCTCTGGGCACCCCGTGCCAGGGCCTCCCCACCCTCCCAGGGAACAATTCCCTCCCAATATCCCATCCATCCCTGCCCTCTGGCAGTGGGAAGCCATTCCCTGTGTCCTGTCCCTCCATGCCTTGTCCCCAGTCCCTCTCCAGCTCTCCTGGAGCCCCTTTAGGCCCTGGAAGGGGCTCTGAGCTCTCCCTGGAGCTTCTCCTCTCCAGGTGAACACCCCCATCTCTCCCAGCCTGGCTCCAGCCCCTCTGATCCTTTGTTATCCCAGCACAGCAGCCTGAGCCACTTCCCATGGAAAATCCCACGGTTTGTTTTGCTTCCTCTCTGCTTTTTGAAGTGATTTTGCTCCTTTGGCCTCCGTCCCCTCCGTGCCTTGGGAAAGGGGAACTCCAGTGGGGATGAGGGGGACGCCAAGCCCTCAGTGCTGACCCTGGGAGCTCCCTGTGTCCACAGTAGTGATTAACAGGACCGGGGATTTTGGGGTTTCAAAGGCCGGTGCTGACTGGGGTGGCAGCGCCGCGGTTGGGTCCTCACCTCTCGTTTTGCCATGGAAGGATCAGAGCGTGCTGGGAGCTCCCTCTGGATGGACTCACCCCGGAGCGTTGGCTCGCCAGGGAACAAGGGCTGAGCCAGAGGCTGGGAGTGCCTCAAACCCGCGGTTTCCCAGCAACTGAGCGGGAGCAGGGAAAATCCCGAGGAATCCTCGATGTCTGGCAGCTGTTCGGCTCAGAAGTGCTGGGAGCCATCAGCGCTCGTTAGTGGTGGTGACACTCGAGTTTCATCCTCCTTTCTCTGGGCTGCTCTGTCGCAGCCAGGGGTGCCCAGCCCATCCCAAAGTCCCTCTGCCATGGCCAGGGGGGGACAGGAGACAGAAACCATCCAAGGAACCCATCCAAACCCCACCCAAACTCCACCCAAACCCCACCCAAACCCACCCAACCCCCATCCAAACCCCACCCAAACCCATCCAGACCTCCATGGATTTTGGATTAGGTTTGGGTGGGGTTTGGATGGATTTGGGTGGGGTTTGGGTGAGGTTTGGATGGATTTGGGTGAGGTTTGGATGGGTTTGGGTGAGGTTTGGATGGGTTTGAGTGGGGTTTGGATGGGTTTGGGTGAGGTTTGGATGGGTTTG
>VZTE01001752.1:102343-136877 GCA_013397775.1 Eulacestoma nigropectus
GTTTGGGTGTGCCTGGGGGGATTTGGGGTGTGCCTGGGGGGGGTTGGGGTGTGCCTGGGGGGGTTTGGGTGTGCCTGGGGGGTCTCGGTGTGCCGGGGGGGGTTTGGGGTTTGCTGAGGGCCCACCGGGGCAGGAGCTGGTGCCGGGGGTTTCAGGCTGGGAACCGCTGCTGTTCAACGGGACACGAGCCAAGCACGGCCTCAAACCCCTTCCCAAAGTTTCCCAGAATCCCAGAATGACCCAGCTCGGGAGAGCCCTTTGAGCCCGTGGAGTCCGGCCCCTGAGCCGGCACCCCCTTGTCCCCGGCTGCCACCTCCGAGCTCGGCTTCACCCCCCGGGGCCGGAGCCTCCCCCATTCCCGCTGCGGGTGGGGCGGCTGCGTTCCCCGTCCCCGCATTCCCGGGGGTGCCGGGCTGCTCTCCCGCATTCCCGGGGGTGCCGGGCTGCGCTCCCGCATTCCCGGGGGTGCCGGGCTGCTCTCCCTCATTCCCGGGGGTGCCGGGCTGCGCTCCCTCATTCCCGGGGGTGCCGGGCTGCGCTCCCGCATTCCCGGGGAGGGAGGCGGCAGCCGCGGCTCCAGGCTGTGGAAGGGGACGGGGAAGGGGCAGAGGAAGCGTCTCCTGTGCTGCCCGAGGTCTCATTCCCTGCTCCAGGTGCTCCCGGAGCTCGCTGCAGTTCATTCAAAGCGCCCAGCCAGGGCTCCTTGAGTCACGCCATTCCCGCCTGGAGCGGCTGCTCCATCCCCAATCCGGTGCCAGCTCTGCCCGAGCCCTGCCGGGCACAGGGAGCGTCAGGAAGGAGCGGCTGGCTCGGCTTTCCCAACAGGATCGTTGGATCTGCGCTGTCGGATCCCCCCAGGGCTCCCCCGGGCCTGTCCCAGCTGCAGGGAATTCTGAGTTCTTCCCGTGGGATCTCTGCTCCCTCCGTGTCCGAGTGGGAAAATCCCCCCCGGCTCCCCTGGATCTCTGAACTCCCCCAGGGATGGGGCAGCCACAGCTTCTCTGGGAAAGCTGTGCCAGCCCCTCCCCACCCGCAGGAAGTTTTAATCCAAATTCCTACTGAGTTTCACCGAAAAGAAACCCCACTCCTCTCTTCTTGGGGCACCATCTCCTTGGATTTTGTCCAAACCATCAGAAAAAAGTGTGGGATTGGAGAAAAATCCTCTCTGGAGCCTTGGATTCCAAGTCAGGGATTCGTGGGATGCTCCCCAGGTTGGGGCCTTGGCTGTGGAGCTGGAGATGGGGCTCTGTAGGGAAAGCCCTGGGATTGGGATTGGGAGCGTGAGGAGTGGTTTTCCCTCTGTTTTCCTGTTGCTGATGTGCATTTCCAGGCGGGATGGCTCTCCCAGGGATTGCACAGGAATGGAGATGGAGCGTGGATCCAATAAAAACAACTCCAGGGTGGGAGAGGGAGGAGCTGCCCTTGACTGGGATTTTCCTTCTGCGGGATCAGGGATGTGTCCTGATGGGAACAGGGATCACCCTGGAGGTCCCTTCCTGTCCCTCTCTTCCAAGGGAGGAGAAAAAAAAAGGGAAATCCATGGAAAATCCATGGAAAATCCCTGGTTTTCAGTGCTGTTCTTAGCTTCAGTGCTGGGGACAGCTCTGGGATGAGGACCTGGGGGATCTCCCTGTCCTGCAGGATCCAGGGGTTTTGTGGAATAAGGAGGAAAACTCCTCTCCTCCAGCCAGAGGTTCTCTGATGTATCCCGTGGTTTTCTCTGCAGCTGCCCAGCATAGCAGCGATTCCCAGGGGGAAATTCCCTCACTCCAGGCACTCCCAGCATCTCCGGCTCCCATTCCCTGCTCCCGGAGGAGGCTCTTCCTCTCCTGCTGTGTTTTGGTGGAGCTTTGATTCCGCCCTCCCCTCCCAAATCCACCTTTCTTGACTTCCTCTTGGCAAAATCTGTCACCGTTTTCTCCTCCCCTGCCTATGCCGGGTGCTTTTCCATCATCCCGGAGATCCCTGGCTCCGGCACTGGGAATATTCCCGCTCCCCATCTGAGCCTGAGCTGAATCAGCTCGGGGTGAGCTCCCCCCTCCATCCCAAAATCCAGTTTGTTCCCAGTTTATGGCTGTGCCCTTCGGGGTGACAGAGAGGGGACTTTGTGGATTCAATCCCAGCTTTGTCCTCCCCAGGGGACATTTCCCACACGCTGGGAATGAGCCGGGAATGCTCCCAGGATCCAGCCCTGTGCCTGGAATTGACTTTTTGGAGCTGGGTTTGGCTGGCATCGGGTTTGGCTGGAATTACAGCGTCTGTGCCGTGATTCCGCACGGAGCACAAGGAGAAATCCGTGGAAACTTGGCTCTGAAAACTCCGCAGTGCCCGGGCTGGATTAGACGTTATTAAACATTATCCAGCGATTTCTGGCCAGCTGCTTTTCCTGCTGGAAAAGCCAGTGAAGCATCCAGGAGTGCTCTCCCTGCCCTTCTCCCAGATGGAGCAGCTCTTGGAGAGGCTGGGAATGCTGGCATGGAATTTTCTGCTCCTGCCCTCATGGATCTCCAGCTCCTGGCTCAGGAACTGCATTTCCCAATGGTTTCCCTGTTTTTAAACTAGGTTTAAACACAGGGATGGCTGCACACTGACCTGGATAAAGGAGGAGCCCAGGGACACCCTGGAGCCTCATCCCTTGTGGGAATTTTGCGGGGCCTGGTGACAACAACAACATCATCATTATTATTATAATTATTATTATTATAATTATTAATTTTATTATTTCATTTTCACCTCTGATTCTCTCCCCACCCACAGCCAATTCCATGTTTTATTATGATCCCGATGTTTTGGTTCCCACTGGGAGTGGGAAGCACTGTCAGAGTTCCCAGGAGCTCCTTAGGGCCCATTAAAGGCTCTCTGGAACTGGAGCTTTCTCTTTGTTCTCTGAAAATTCCAGGCTGAGCGTGGCCGTGGCAGCCCAGCAAGGGCAGGTTCACTCCCAGGTTAATGCACTTTATCCATCACTCGAAATTCCCGGTGTTTTTTCCGGCTGAGGCACCAAGTTCATCCAGGTGGGAGCTCAGGGAAAAACCAAGGAGCTGTTCCTGGAAGCGCCCCTGGAGTGGGGGGAATGCACATCTCGGGAGCTTTTGGGCAAAACATTGGGCAGAAAAAGTGGGATTTTTCCAGAAAATCCTGGCTGTTCATCCTGGAATGGGCTTGGAAGTTCCTTGGGGAGTTCAGTGTGAGCCCATCCTGCAGCATCCTTAACTCCCCCATTCCAGAGAATGCCATGGGCTCTGTCACTTCTCATTTTCCAGCTATTCCCAGCGCCGGTTTGGCTTTTGGGATGCTGGAGCTTTTCCTTCTTGTTCCTTTGGAATCATCCAGCCCTGCCTGATCCATGATCCCGTTCCCTGTCCCACCCTGCAGCAGGACCTTGGAGCAGCCACGAGTCCTGGGTCCTTCCGTCCCATCCAACCTTTCCCACCCCCTCCTTTTCCTCCAGGGAGGGCAGGGATGGATTTATTCCCTACAAACCTTCCCTGGGTGTTGGGGGTGGTCACTCCCTGGATTCTGGTCCGGGGTGGGATGCTGGGAAGGAGCAGCATCCCAAACATCGCTGGTGTGTGGGAACAGCTCTGGGCAGGGCTGAGGGCTGGGCTATTTTTAGCATCCATTGAGAAGGGATTTGGGATTAGAGCTTTTGTCCAGTGCCAGATGGGAATGGGAAGCTCCGAGCCACAGCCAGAGCTGGGTGATCCCGGGATTCGCTGCTCTGGTGGGAACAAAGGGACATCCCTAAGGTCCTGGAGGAGTCTGGAGCAGAGGATGGAGATGAACGGGAATTTTGGGACTTTAGGCTCAGGTTGGACATTTCAGGGGGACACAAAAGGGGTTTTGTCAGTGGGATCCAATTCTTCAGAGGAGATTTGGGGGAGGCTCATCCAGCTCCAATCTCTGCTCCCGGTGAGTGGGGTCAGGAGCCAGGGAACAGCTGGAGCTGGGCATGGGAGGTTTGGGATGGAGATCAGGGAAAGGTTCTTCCCCCAGAGGGTGCTGGGCACTGCCCAGGCTCCCCAGGGAATGGGCACGGCTGAGGCTGCCAGAGCTCCAGGAGCGTTTGGACAGCGCTGCCAGGGATGCCCAGGGTGGGGTTGTTGGGGTGTCTGTGCAGGGCCAGGGGTGGCACTGGGTGATCCCGGGGGTCTTTTCCCAGCTCAGGATATTCCAGGATTTTGCTCTTTCCAGGGACTGAAATTCTCCCCTCAGCCCCTGCCCCAGCTGGGAGCTGCCTCGGGGAAAAAGGACAAAGAAGCAGAACTCGGGGGGGACTCTTTTGCCTGGTGGGGAAGGCTTGGAGTCTGGCTGTGAAGTACTGGGATGAGTGCCTGGAATTTGGCCAGGGAAACATCTCTGGAAATCCCTGGAGAAGCCTCTGTCACTGTCAGCAGGGACAGAGGAGGCCGCTCGGTCCCTGGGCTTAGGGCTGGTTTGGAGCTGTTTTATGGAATTGGGGGGGAAATAGGGAACACTGCTCATCCCAGGCGTTAATCCCAGCAGGATCCATTTATCCCTTGGCTGAGCAGGGTGAGGTTTGTGTGCTCAGCACTGGGACAGCAGCTTGGAATGGAAATTTGGGAGCTTGAACTTGGAATTACTCACAAGGCCTGCAGGGAAACCAGCTCCAGAGCCCTTTGGGAATCGGAACTATGGAATGGTTTGGGTGGGAAGGGATCTTAAATCCACCCAGTCCCACCCCTGCCATGGGCAGGGACACCTCCCACTGTCCCAGGCTGCTCCAAGCCCCATCCAGCCTGGCCTTGGGCACTGCCAGAGATCCAGGGGCAGCCACAGCTGCTCTGGGAACCTCCTCCCAGCCTCTCCCCAGCCTCACAGGGAAGGATTTGTTCCCAGTATCCAGGAGCTGTGGTGATGTGGGACAGGCCATGGAGCAGAGGCAGAACTGTTTCAGATCTTGCCTCATTTCTTGTTCCTGAGCCCCAAGAGCAGCTCGAGATTTATCAGAGCTCTGCTCTGGGCCTTGCTGGCTCCAGGCAGGATTTTCCTGCCTCCCAGGGCACCTCTGCTTCCCACAAATGGCAATTCCTTGCACGGAATTCCCTGGACTCTGCAGCCAAAACAACCTGGGCGGTTTTTCCATGCTCAGTGTTGCTGCTGAGGTGATCCCGTGCAGAAATCCCTTCCAGAGGAAACGGCCATGGATGCACCGGGATCCAGGGATGGTGTTGGGAATTCACTGGATCGTTCCCAGTTCCTGGGCAGGGCAGGGTCACAGGGAGTGTGGGTTACATTCCCAGGGCTCCCCAAAAACGAGGCAGCGGGAAAAGCTGGAGGAGCTGAGGCTCCATCATTCCCAGAGCCCTGGGAAGGGATCCAGGCACAGGGACTGGAGCATCCTGGGCACCAAAGGGAGCCCCAGATTCCGGCTGCTTCCTCGGGAGATCTCAACATCCACCAAGGAATTTCGTGATTTTTTGTTGGTTTTTTAAACTAAAATCTGCAAAATCTGCTCAAAGCCAAGCGCTGCTTAGGCATTCCAGGAGGGATCTCAGAGCCACAGGTTTTCCTTGGAATGAGGGAAGAGCCTTAGACCCCTGGAGTTAATTTGGGAGTTTTAACTTGGAGTCAGTGCAGCTCTGGAATCGGGGTGAATCCAGCTCATCCCGAGGTGCAGGACGAAGGGAATTCTGTGTCCTCGTAGCACCTGTGAGACCTGGCAGCATTAATTGGGATTAATTGTTCTGCCTGATTAACCCCCATTCCTCTGGAAGAGTTATAAACCACCTGGAAACCTTCTCCAGGGGGATTTTCCACGGTTTTCTTCCTTCTAGTCCTTGTTTTGGATAAAGGAATTGGTTTTTATGGCCACCAAACCCAGGGAAGAGCCACAGGGAGCTCCCAGGCCAAGGGAAGGGGCAGGGAACCGAGCTGGGTCTTGGCCATAAAAAAATGAACTTTTGGATCCCATGGGTGCAGATTCCCTGGATTTACCTGAGGATTAGGAAAAGACTTCTTAAACCTGCAGGTCCTCAGGCCCAAATCTGGTTTCCTCAGGATGAGCGGGATCAGGGAGAGTGGGATCAGGGAGACTGGGATCAGGGAGAGTGGGATCAGGAGAGTGGGATCAGGGAGAGTGGGATCAGGGAGAGTGGGATCAGGAGAGTGAGATCAGGAGAGGGGGATCAGGGAGAGTGGGATCAGGNAGATCAGGAGAGGGGGATCAGGGAGAGTGGGATCAGGAGAGCGGGATCAGGAGGGCGGGATCAGGAGAGTGGGATCAGGGAGCCCTTACTGCCGAGGAGCCCCTGGGATCCTCAGGGCTCAGAAATGTCCTGGAATGATGGGAATGTGAAAGGGACAGAGAGGAGGAGCAGAGGGAAGAGGAGGGGGCAGGGAGGTGCCGGTGGCACCACCGCAGGCTCTGCCTGGCGCTGGGAGCTCCAGAGATTAACCTGGAACTCGAATGAAACCTTGGGGACAGAAGGGTTTCAAAGGAAGGAGCTTTTCCTAAATCTCCGGCGCTGGAGGCTCCCGGGGAACAATTCCTTCCCAAGATCCCATCCATCCCTGCCCTCTGGCACTGGGAAGCCATTCCCTGTGTCCTGTCCCTCTACCCCTTGTCCCCCGTCCCTCTCCAGCTCTCCTGGAGCCCCTTTAGGCCCTGGAAGGGGCTCTGAGCTCTCCCTGGAGCTTCTCCTCTCCAGGTGAACACCCCCAGCTCTCCCAGACCCCACCTGTTCTCCAGGTGAACATTCCCTGGCTCCAGAGGAGCTCCAGCCCTTGGATCAGCTCTGTGTGGACTCTCTCCCCACCTTGGTTTTCAGGGGTGTCAGGATAACGAACCTGCAATTCCACGTGTTGGAATCTCCTGGGAAGGTTTTGGCTTGGATAAAGAGCTCAGGGATTAAAAATCCTCCTTTTGGATTTCCCTGGTGGCCTCCCCACCCTCCCAGCCAGGAACTCCTTCCCAATATCCCGCCGTTCCCTGTGTCCTGGCCCTCCATCCCCCATTCCAAGGGAGACACTCTGCATCCACAGCGTCCTTCCCCCTTCACCCTTTGGCTGCTCGGAGCCATCCCAGGAATGTCCCGGTGCTCTCCAGGGCAGGGAATTCCAGCAGCCAGAGCTGTTCCCACAGAATTCCCACCACTTCCCCCTGTCCCATTCCCAGGTGGAGCCTCCCCTCTCCAGGCTCCTCTGGATGCGTGTGGAGCACAGGACCGGAGCTGTCTCATTTGGCACCTCCTGGGACGAGCAGCCCGGGAGAGGTGTCCCGGGATCCCGGCAGGGATCTGCTCCTGTGAGCACTCCGGCTCTCCCAGGGCAGTGCCTGGAAGTGCTGGAATGCCGAGGAGCGGGGAGGGACATCCCTGCCGCAGTCACAGCCCCCCACGCAGTGGGAGTTCCTCACAGATGGGAGGGAGCTGAATCCCGGCGGGAATGAGGCGAAGGAATTCCACATTCCATCTGTGCCACCACGGCCTCCCAGGCCGGGATGGGCTCCAAGGATCCGCTCACAATTCCATCCCTGGGAATGTCCAGGCTGGACAGGGCTGGGAGCAGCCTGGGACAGTGGGAGGTGTCCCTGCCCATGGAATGGGATGAGCTTTAAGGTCCCTCCCACCCAAACCATTCCAGGATTCCCTGGTTCTTTGCAGCCTCTCCAAATTTCCCTCTTCCAAATGCCGGAGCCATCACAGGAAAATCCAAAAGAGTTCCCTGTGCTTGAGCAGCTCCCACTAAAGTGTCTGGAAGGGCACTTTTTTATGGGAATATCTTTTATATGGTGGGAACACCTTTTGTATGATGGGAATGTCCTTTGAACTATGGGAATATCTTCATAATTATGGGAATATCTTTTAAATTATGGGAATGTCTTTATAATTATGGGAATGTCTTTTATATGATGGAAATACCTTTTTCAATGGACTGCAGAGGGAATTGAAGAGCCTGGAAGGTGAATCCCGGATTTCTGGCTAGGTTATTCCAACAAATCCCTTGGAAAGGGCACGGAACCGTCACTGACCACGTGGCTGTGGTCACTTGGAGTGACCCTGGGGGCCAGGCTGGCCTGGGCTGAGCTTTCCCTGATTCCCAAATATTTCCCTCCAGGCAGGAGCTGTGGCACTCAGGGATGTGAGCAGGGAAAACTTCCCAGGCTTTGGGCCTCACTGGCTGCAGGGAAGGGATGTTCCCAGTGAATGTTCCCAGTGAATGTTCCCAGTGGATCTGGATCTTTTCAGTGGATGTGGCTGTTTCCGGTGGATGTTTTCCATGGATGTGGCTGTTTCCAGTCCATGTTTCCAGTCCATGTTTCCAATCTATGTTTCCAGTGGATTTTCAGTGCTTCTCTCCCTGCCTGAGGACAAGGGAGCTGCTTTTCCTCCATGGGAGGCAGGAGCTGGAGTTGTCCCACTGGGAATATCTGGAGCTGTTTGTCCTTCCCACGGGGCTGACGCCTCCTTCTGCGCCTGTGGAAGGGCTGGGAATTCCAGGGAATGGCCTCAGAACTCTGGCCATGGAAATGATTTTATAGCAGGGAGCAAACTGCTGGAGCCTCCTGCAGGATCCCAGTGTCCAGAGGCTGCGGAGGAGCTGGAATGTGGCTGAGGAGCCTGGATGGCCAGGACAGCCCAGGTCCCGAGCATTTCCCAGCCCCTTTGGATTTGGGGTGCTGCTGGGTGGGTTTAAGACACGTGGGAGATGCTCAACCCCTATTTTCTGGAGCATTCCCACGGTGCAGGATATCCCCACAGCTGGAGGGTTTGGGATTGGCACGGACATTCCAGCTCCAGGTGTTTTACCCCCCTTTTTCCTAAGGCTCCGTGGCACTGCAGAGCCTCTCCACGGGGACGGGCACTGAGGATCCGGGGCTGCTCTGGGACACTCGGGAGGAGTTTTGGGATGCTGGAATGTTGTCAGTCCCAGAGCTGGGCGCAGAGTTCAGCAGAGGGAACGGACAGGAGTTAATTAAGGGATCAGTGGGGATGGAGCTGGAGCACAGATTGTAATTAGGATCCAAACGAATCCCAGCCCAGGAGCCGTTCCTGGCTCCCATCCCGAGGCTCCAGGGCTGGGCTGAGCCTCGGAGCTGGGATGGAACTGCCCTCACTCTCCCTGGCTCCTCTTCCCGCTCCATCTGCTGCTTCCCGAGGGCCTCCTCCAGGTGCCTGTGGCCTCGTGTGACCTCGGCCAGCCCCAGCTGGGGACATCGGCCTGAGCTGGCCCAGGCCAGGGACCTCCGGTCACCTCTTGGCACATTCCAGGTGACCTCAGGTTTGTGCTGGGACGTGGATTTTAATGGATTTTTATGGATTTTTTTAATTGATTCTTATAGATTTTTATGGATTTTTAAAATTTATTCTTATGGAATTTTAGTGGATTTTTATAGATTTTTAATTGATTTTTATGGATTTTTATAAGATGAGAAACTTTTTATTAAAAATGCCCCACTCTTCCCCCAAAATCTTCCCAAATCCCGGAAAACCAGAGGATGTGTCCTCTGCAGTGATCCCTGGTGGTGTCCCCTGGTCCCAGGTTGGACTTGGTGACCTTGGAGAGATTTTCCAACCTCAATAATTCCAATCATTCCTTGTGTTCTGCCAAACAGAGCCTTGGGAACTGGAGTTCCTGGGTTCCTTTGTGTTCCCATGGGAGATGGGAATATCCAGGTGCTGTTCCCGACAACCCATGAGTTCCAGTGAGCCCCAGCTCCTGCCCTGCATCCCTTGGTTGTGTGTGGAGGGAATCAGGGATTGATGGAATCAGAGATTGATGGAATCAGGCAGCACTTCTCATGGTTTAGGGACCAACATCATTCCCAAATCTTTGGAGCTTCTCCACTGGAGTTGATCCATTTGCTGCCGGAATTTTGGGGCCGTGTTTCCTGTTAAACACCCACTCAAGGGAGCTGAGTTGGGGGTGGAGGGGGATTTTTATGGATTTATGGCAGCTCTGAGGAGTCCTCCCCATTTCCACAAATCCTGGCACCAATGGGCCATTCCAGGGAGGGGCTGATGGCACAAACCAGGAGAAAATGGGAATATCCCATAGGGAATTGAACACGGAGCCGAGTGCTCCTCTGCCAGTGCTGCCAGAGTTTAACTGGAGTTGAGGGTGGGACAAAAGGCTGGGAATTGTGAGCCACTGGGAATGTTTGATGCCATCCCATAAAATAGATTGGAGAGAGTTGGGCATGTCCAGTGGCAAGAGCGGGATGGGAAGAGAGAGATGGATGCGTTGGGAGCGTTGGATGTGTTGGGAATGTTGTGTGCTCGGAGCAGCTGCGGCAGTGCCAGATTATTGGATTTGGGCTCCTGGTTTGGGAAGAAAATTCCCGTTAATGGCAGGAACAGGATTCAGCTGCGCTCAGGTGGTGCCTGGGACCGGGATCAGCCGGGATTGGGAGCAGCAGCCGGCAGGGAAGCGGAAAGGCTCAGGCAGCCCCGGAGCTGCTGCAGGGAAAGCGCTCCTGCCTTCCCTGGCAGCGCTGCCTGAGAAATCCCAGCGGGAATCTCAGCCTTGGAAAACCCTCTCCTTGTAAACACGGCCCTGACGATGTCCCTGGCTCTGCTTCCCGCGGCTCCAGCCCCATCCCTCGGCTCCGCGGGGACGTTGGCGCCAGCAGGGAGGGACGAGGTTTTCCGTGGCTGACATCGGCTGTGCCGCGTTCCCGACAGCATGAACAAACAGGGATTTATCCCGGGATCCACGGTCCTTGGACAGGGAGCAGATGCCAAAGCTCCTCCTCTCCAGGGGTTTCCCCTCCTGGATTTTGTTCATTTTTGGGAGAGCTCTGCCTTAGGGTCAGGTGGGGGTGACCAAAATCCCCTTTGGAATCCACGGCTCTGGGATTGGTGCATTGTCCTGGTGTTTTTGTAGGATTGGGATGTGGATAACGCGTGAAGAGGGCGCCCTAAAGGCTGGGCTCGCATCCCCCTCTGCTGGGACTGGGATTTGATTCCTTCCCCCTGCCCTTTGTTGGGAAAGGACATTAAATCCTGTCTGCCCATTGCCAGGAGTTCCCTCCTTACCTCCTTTCCCCTGAAAAGGGATTCCTTTGGCCATCTGTCAGACCCCCATGGGCATCCATTGGGATTTTCTTCCCATCATTCCATTCTAAAGAATGTCCTGGGAGGACAAAGGGACCTTTGGGACGGAGCCTGGGATGAACCTGGGATCAGCCTGGGATGGAGCATTGGATGGAGCTGGGATGGAGCTGGGATGGAGCATTGGATAGAGCCAGGATGGAGCATTGGATGGAGCTGGGATGGAGCTGGGATGGAGCCGGGGTGGGGCATTGGATGGAGCTGGGATGGAGCTGGGATGGAGCCTGGGATGGAGCCTGGGATGGAGCCTGGATGGAGCTGGGATGGAGCCTGGGATGGAGCATTGGATGGAGCTGGGATGGAGCTGGGATGGAGCCTGGGATGGAGCCAGGATGGAGCTGGGATGGAGCCTGGGATGGAGCATTGGATGGAGCTGGGATGGAGCATTGGATAGAGCCGGGATGGGGCATTGGATGGAGCTGGGATGGAGCCAGGATGGAGCTGTTCCTCCATCCAAGTGCCATCAGGACAGGGCTCAGTGCTGCCCTCGGCTCAGTGGGAGAGCTGGGAGCCATGGGAATGGATCTCTCTGGCAAAACCTTGGGAATAAAGCCTCTCCTCCTAAACAGGACATTTTCCCCGTCCTCTCATGGATTTTCTTGCCCAAGCCCATCCCAGTTTTTCAGCTCCACATTCCCCTTCTCCTGGACCCATCTTGAAAATCGCTTTGTTTTCCTTTTTCCCATTATCCGTGATTCCCTTGGATGTGGCTTGCTGGGAAATGTCTCTCTGAGCCTTTGTGTCCCACGGTTGTGGAGAAATGACTGCACAGGGTTCCAATTCCCTCGTTTTTCCATGGTTTTGCCTCCATCTGACAACTCCTTCCTGCCTTGGCAGCACGGCCTCGCCTGCATCTCCGTCTGCGTTCGGAAAAGTCATTCCCAGGTTTCCAATGAGTTCCTTTTCCCTTCATTTTTCTCTGGATTGAAGGGATGATTTCTCAGCAGAAAGGTTTTTTCTGTGCATCCTGGTAGAAACTGGAATGCTTTATTTTCCAGGCCTCCGGGCAGGCCTCTGGAATTTCAGTCCTGGGCCTGATGGATTCACAGGCAGCGGATTTGTTTATCCAGGGATGTCCTGGAGCTTGTGGTGGTGGTGTCTGGTTTGTGCCTGGAATCTGTTTGGGATATTCCCAGTCTGAGCTTTAACTTCCCAAAATCAACATTTTCCCGAAAGAAACTTCCCAAAATAAACGTTTTCCTTGGGCTTCCCCTGGCTGAGGAAGGGCTCTGAAGTCACTCCGTGGCAGTTCGTGGATTGGACTCCACTGCCTTAAAGGCTTTTCCCAACCTAAACGATTCCATCAAATCCCATTCCGCAGATTTAGAATTATTTCTCTTTATGCCCAAGCTGGGATTTTCCAAGGAGCTGTCAGAGGCCCCGTGCTCCAGCAAAGGGAACAAATTGGAATTTTTATGGATATTCTCAGCGAACGTGTCTGGAGTTTTGTTTCCGGCCCTTTTTATTGGAATTAAAGCATTTCCAAGAGCCAGGAGGGTTTTCCCCCTCACACAAACAGAGCTGAAATCATCCTGCTCTGCTCGAGTTCCTGTCTCCAGGGAATCCCAGCCCTTCCCAACAGCTCCAGGTTTTATCCCAATGATCTGATAATGCTCCAAGTCCTTTCCTGCTGTCAGGGAACTTGAAAAAAAGAGGAGACTCTGGAAAAAAAGTTGGGTTTTCTTAAATAATCGGTCCCAGCAGAAGTGAGAGGGGGAGGAACATCCTCAGGGGGAGCTGAGGGAACAGGAGAGGGGCGGGACACAGGGAATGGCTTCCAGAGGGCAGGGAGATATGGGATTTGGGAAGGAATTCCTGGCTGTGAGGGTAGGGAGGGGCTGGGATGGAATTCCCAGAGAAGCTGTGGCTGCCCCTGGATCCCTGGCAGTGCCCAAGGCGAGGTTGGAGCACCCCGGGATAGGGAAAGGTGTCCCTGCCCATGGCAGGGGATGATCCTTAAGGTCCAAATCCAAACCATTCCATGATTCTATTGATCCTGTAACACCACAATCCCATTTAATGGGAGTTGGAATGGATGCACGTGGATTTTTGAACATGGGAATATCCTTAAATGCCATTAGGAAGAAGTTTTTGTATCTTCTTTGGGGAAGATGGGAATCATTGGAATCCTCGTGGCTGGGAGGCCCCGTGGTTGTCCTTTCCCAGTCCTCACGAGGTCTCTTTCCCTGGGATTGGGATCCCAGCCGTGCAGCTGCCCCCTCAGCTTCCGTCTTTTCCTTGGATAAGCACATCCTGACGGGAGCTTTTACAGGGAATTTCTGCAGCCATACAAACGCCCCACAAATGGCCTGGATTTATTTGCCTGCAGAAGGTGCCGAGCACGGCGGCTCCAGAATCCTCATTCCCTGGGCTGCTCTTCCCATTCCAGCCTCGTTGTTTCCCCGTGATTTTCTCCACTGCAGCTTCTTCTCCTTGCTGGATTTTAAACTCCTCTCATTAGGAATTTTTTTACTTCTGCCTTCAGAGCCTGTCTGGGAAAACCCATCCATGGGGCTGCTTCCAGAGGCTCAGCTTCCCTTTCCTGAGTGCTTTAATCGGTCGGGCAAGCATTAAAATGGGATTTTTTATTTGGATATCAAATCTTTTTTAAAGGATGTATTTTTTTCCCCTCACAAACGCTTCCTATTTGAATTTAAATACGATTTCCTTTCTCTCCCATCCCACCTGCTTCCCTGGCGCTGGGATTAGTCAGGATATGTCAATATTTGAGGGAATAAATCGCTGCTGGCTCCAGCTTCTGTTTGGGTTTCTGACTCATCTTGGGGTCAAATGAGCTCAGCAAATGTGGGAGAGACTCCAGAGGGGCTGGAGCTGCTCCGTGCTGGCTCCCATGCTCTGAGTGCTCATTACTGGGGTTTACTGGTTGGTACTGGTTTCCAAACTGGGCTTTCTGGAGTCTATCCCAGGAAGCAGCTCTGGATGTCCCCGGGCTGTCAGTGCAGGGCAGAGGAGGGATTGGTTGGGGTTAAATCTGGGATTTCTGGGAGTTTTCCCACTCGAGGGGGGAAGGCTGAGCCTGAGCTGAGCCCGAGCCCTGAGTGTCACTGCCAGCAAAGATGTGACATCCCTGCTGCCCCAGCAGGAGCGTTGGAATCCCGCTGGGAAATCGGTTACCCCACTGGGAAATCCGTGTTACCCCACTGGGAAATCTGTGTTACCCCACTTGGGAACACATGTCCACCCTGTTTGGAAACCTGTATTCCTCACAAGTCCATCCCACTTGGAAACCAATGTCCCATGCCCTTGGAAATCCATATTCCTCTTGGAAACCCATGTCCCCTCCACTTGGAAACCTCATGTCCATCCCACTTGGAAGCGTGTCCATCGCACGTAGAAACCCGTGTCCACACTTGGAAACCCATCTCCGCCCCCCTGGAAAACCAATGTCCGCTACATGTCCCTCCCACTTGGAAATCCATGTCCATCCCACCTGGAAATCCATGTTCCCCCACTTGGAAAGCTGTGTTCACTCCACTTGGACTCCTGTGTTCCTCACATGTCCATCCCACTTGGAAACCAGTGTCCCTTCCTCTTGGAAACCCATTTGTCCCCCTCTTAGGAATCCATGTCCATTCCACTTGGAAATCCATGTTCCCCCACTTGGAAACCCATGTTTACTCCACTTGGGAACGCTGTGCCCCCCACTGGAAAAGCCATGTTCCCTCCCTTGGCAACCTCTGCTCCTCCACTTGGAAACCCACGTGTCCTGCACTTGGAACCCTGTGTCCATCCCACTGGGAAACCCATCTTCTCCCACTGGGAAACACATGTTCTACTGGAAAACCCATGTTCTACTGGGAAACCCATCTTCTCCCACTGGGGAACCCACCTTCTCCCACTGGGAAACACATGTTCTACTGGAAAACCCATGTTCTACTGGGAAACCCATCTTCTCCCACTGGGGAACCCACCTTCTCCCACTGGGAAACCTGTGTTCTACTGGAAAACCCATGTTCTACTGGGAAACCCATCTTCTCCCACTGGAAAAACCGTGTTCCCCCATTGGGAATCCTGTGTTCCCCACATGTCCCTCCCTTTGGAGCCCCATGTCCACCCCCACTGGACACCGCTGTCCCCCTGCTTTGCAGCACTGGTGGTGCCTGGAAGTTCCACCTGGGCTTTGCCAGGAATTTCTTTTGGGAATCAGCCCAAAACGAGACCGAAGACGAGCAAAATGATGGGGGAAATCTTCCCTCATTTCCTGGAGTGTTTTTAACTCTTCCTATTTTCCAAGCAGTGGCAGAGGGAGGAATTATGGGGATATGGGATTTTTAATGTCAGGAGAGCATTCCCTTGGCATGGATGGGCTGAGACTCCGGCCAAACCCAGGGAATTGTGTGAATTTTTAGCAGGAGCTCAAGGCCGGGGTGTGTCTGTCAGAGCTTGGGCTGATGAGTGACTCCAGGAGCTTCAGAGCTTTCCCTCTGAACAGCTTTTCCCTCCTCTCTTCCCTCTTTTCTTTTCCATAAGGAGAACACAAATGATTAAACAAATGATTAAACCTGGAGGGATTTCTGGGGATGTTTCTGGGGATATTTGTGTGGATATTTCTGAGTATATTTTTGAGGATATTTCTGAGGATATTTCTGGGGATATTTATTTGGATATTTCTGTGGATGTTTTTGAGGATATTTCTGTGGATATTTATTGGGATATTTCTGGGGATATTTTGGGGGATATTTCTGGGGATATTTCTGTGGATATTTATTTGGATATTTCTGTGGATGTTTTTGAGGATATTTCTGTGGATATTTATTGGGATATTTCTGGGGATATTTTGGGGGATATTTCTGGGGATATTTCTGTGGATATTTATTTGGATATTTCTGTGGGCATTTCTGTGGGTATTTCCCCCTGACCTGCAGCTCGTGGCTGTTTCCCACCCGTCTGCCAGCTGGGACTGGGCGTTGATTCTGTGGGAAATATTCCCTAATTCCTCTCTTTTTTCCCCGCAGGTGTTTACAAAATATGGGAAATGCTACATGTTTAACTCAGGAGAGGAGGGGCGGCCTCTCCTCACCACGGTGAAGGGGGGGACAGGGAATGGCCTGGAAATCATGCTGGACATCCAGCAGGACGAGTATCTGCCCATCTGGGGAGAAACAGGTGAGAGCTTCCTTTTCCTCGGGTGATCTCCTTGGAAAAACCATCCCGTCCCATCCCATCCCATCCCATCCCATCCCATCCCATCCCATCCCATCCCGTCCCGTCCCGTCCCGTCCCGTCCCGTCCCGTCCCGTCCCATCCCATCCCATCCCATCCCATCCCGTCCCATCCCGTCCTTCCCAGACAGTGCCTGAGCCAGCTCTGAGAGCGGGGGCCTGGCCAGCCCCGGCTGTGTCACTTCTCTTCCCGGGGTCTGTGGTGGCCCCTGGGAGCAGAATTTTGGGGAGTGCTGGGCTGGGGTGTCCCAGCCCCTCAGTTTGGGATGCCAGGCAGGAATGTCACTGCCTGTCCTGGGCAAGGGTGGCATTTGTGGGTGACAGGAGCGTGGGACTCCTTCAGAGGCTCCGGCACTTCCTGCTCCCCTGGAAAGGCGTTTTTGGGAGGCCGTGTTCAAGGAGGACTCCAGCTGCTCTCTGGGTTTTCCTTCTCCTTGGAATTTGGGAACGTTTGCTGCCCTGAGTTGTGTTTGCTGGGTTAGTGGTGTTTGGGTGGGCCAAGGACTGGGTTCCTTGGAGTTGGAGCATTTGGGATGGATGGAATCTCTGGGAATGAGCCCAGCTGGGCTGAGCATCTCCTGAGGAGCGGGAGCCCTTTGGTCCCGGGGCAGGAGGTGCTGACTGGGAGCGCTGGGCTGTGGGGTGTCCCCAGGCCCCATGGACAGGGATGGCGGCTCCTGGAGCAGGTGTGGAGGTGTGGGAACACTGGTGCCAGGTCCTTCAATGAACCTGCTGCACAAAGGATGGGTAGGAGGGGTGGGGACAGGACGGGGACAGGATGGGGACAGGGCCACCAGGGCCACCCGGTCACGGCTGCCCTTAGCGGTGACCAGCAGTGGTGGCTGCAGCTCTCCTGAGCCCACAGAGACCTTTGAAACAAAGCAGCCAAAAAGCCGCTGGAAAAGTGCCCGGAGCCGTTTGTGTGGCAGAACCCTGGGGAGGCTCCTCCGGGAGCAGCTGCGGCTGTTTCGGGTATCAGGGAAGGGACAAGAGGAATTCTCCCTCCAGCTCGGTGTCGCCGGGGCCCTGCCACCCCCTCCAGGGCCTCTCAAACTCCTGCTCGGAGCAGAGAGGGGATTTGGCTCCGTTTGTTCCCAATCCCCTTTTCTGTGTGTGGCCCTTCCAAAGGCATCCCTCCGGTCCCATCAATCACTCCACGCTGCACAGGTTCCTAAAGGAGCTTTGCTCCCGGATTTTGCCTCCTGCTCCAACCCAGCCTGGTCTGGCCCAGGTGATGGGGTGGAGACAGAGATTTGGGATCATCATTCCATTGGGGAATCGGTTTGGCGTCTTGTCCTTTTAAAGGGAAAACAGCTCCCAGTGGGGATGGGAATGTGAGGAGCAACTTCCCCTTCAGGGAGAGATCCCCCAAGGGAGGTAAAGCTGCCCTGGGGGACCCGAGGGGACAGGAACCACCCCAGGGAGGGCCTGGGGACATCCCAGAGCTGATGAACACCTGGAGCTTTGTGTTCAACCCCGCTGGGGTCTCATCAGGGAATCCCAGGAGGATTTTGGCTGGAAGGGACCTTAAAACTTACCCAGTGCCACCCCTGCCATGGGCAGGGACCCCTCCCACTGTCCCAGGCTGCTCCAAGCCCCATCCAGCCTGGCCTTGGGCACTGCCAGGGATCCAGGGGCAGCCACAGCTGCTCTGGGAATTCCATCCCAGCCCCTCCCCACCCTCCCAGGGAACAATTCCTTCCCAAGATCCCATCCATCCCTGCCCTTTGGCAGTGGGAAGCCATTCCCTGTGTCCTGTCCCTCCAGGCCTTGTCCCCAGTCCCTCTCCAGCTCTCCTGGAGCCCCTTTAGGCCCTGGAAGGGGCTCTGAGCTCTCCTTGGAGCTTCTCCTCTCCAGGTGAACATTCCCAGCTGTCCCAGCCTTGTCTCACAGGACAGGGCCCCTGTGAGGTTCTCCAAGGAGCCCCAGCCCTGGCGTCCCACCATTCCCACTTTGCCACCTGTTTGGAGCTGCCCTTCAGAGAATCTTTAGGAGGAACATCTGGGAACGTGCTGGGAACGTGCTGGGCTTTTCCACGCCTGTGGTTCTGGGAAAGCTGGATCAGCCTCAGGGGGGGAATCAGCCTCGCATTGCACAGGAGGCAGGAAAAGGGAATAATAAAGAGTGAGGATAAAAACTGGGAGGGAAAATGCTGAGGGAGTTCTCCAGCCTGGGCCCTCCCCATCCATTGGCATCAGCCCCATCCCGAGGGGGTGGGGTGGCAGCTGCTGCTCTGCTCCCTCCTTTAAACGCCCTCCAAGCCTTGAGAGGTGCTGGGAGCCTGTCCTGGCCGTGGGCCTCGAGCCTGAGTGAGAGAAAACCACCTCAGGTGTTTGTTTCTGTCAAAATCCTGGGGCTTGCGGTGTCCTCGGAGCCAGGGCTGCCTTTGTGGGGGGGCCCTGTGATGTTCAGCACCCGCTGGTGCCATCCGGCCCCCGACCCCATCACTGCCCATCCCAGACTGGACTGAAATTCACCCTCAGCTCAAGGTCAGGGGCTCAAGGAGCAACTCTCGTGTCCCTGGACCTGGGTCAGTTTGGATTCTCCTGGACCTGGGGTGATTTTGGATTCTCCTGTCCCTGGCTCTGGGTCCGTTTGGGTTCTCATATTCCTAGACCTGTGTTGACATTGGATTCTCCCGTCCTGGACCTGGGTTAGTGTTGGAGCCTCGTGTCCCCGTCCCTGGGTTTATTTTGGATTCTCCTGTCCCTGGTTGATTTTGGGTTCTCCTGAACCTGGGCTGACATTCTGGGCTTGGATTGCACTGGGAGTGATTGAGGTCTCCTGAAACCTGGAATTCTACCGAATTCAAGGAACAGCTCCACAATCAGGGCTCTGATTTGGTGAAGTGCTGCAGGAGGAGCTGCTGGGCTCATTCCCAGGAGGAGCTGCCTGCCCTCGGGGCTGGCAAATGCTGACCTTGGCCTTCCAGCAGGAGCCTCCTCCTCTCCCACGGCCCCTGGGCACCCGGACAAACCGTCCCGGATCCTCTGGAGCTCCCTGGACACCTCGGGAATCCCAAATGGGAAGGCTGGTGGATGAGAGTGGCTGTTGCCGTGGCAACGCCTCACTCGGCTCCTCCGATGTGGGCAGGAGTTGATTATTTCCAAATATTTGCATAATAATTTCCGTGTGTTTGGAATTCAGTCCCCGGCTGCTGCCACTGGGGTCGCCCAGCCGGGCTCTCCAAGGGAATTCCAGCCCTGGAGGTGGACACAGGGCGGGATCAAGGTGTTCCAGAGCCAAAGGAATGTGAGCACGGGGAGATCCATGGGATGGAAGGAGCTGAGTTTTCCCTTCCCACGGAGTTCCTGTCTCCACTGTCACTGGGAGGGTGGCACAGCTTTCCAGGGAAGCTGTGGATCCTTTGGATCCCTGAAAGTGTCTCAGGCCAGGCTGGACAGGGCTTGGAGCAGCCTGGGACAGTGGGAGGTGTCCCTGCCATGGCAGGGGTGGGAATGGAGGATCCTTAAGGTCCCTTGCAATCCCCCAAAACCTGGGATTCTCCAGCAGGAGCCTGGAACAGGAGCAGTTTCCCAGCCACGTCGAGGGGCCTGGCTGCTGGGAAAGCAGGAGATGAAATTCCTGCAGCAAACAACCATCAGAATTCCCGATTTTTAATTTTTTTTTTTTTTTTAATTCTGACTGCTCAAATTCCCAAATGAGACCCTGAGGATGCTCCAGGAGGTGCTGAGAGCACCAGGATGGGCTGAAGATTCCTTAGAGCAGCTCCCGGCTGGGCCTCAGCTCCCAGCTCATCCTGGAGAGCAGAGGGACTGAAGGACAAAACATGGGAATGTTTTCCATGACTTCCCTCACTGCCTGCTGAGGAAACCCCTCGTGGGGCATTTCGGGCTCCTGCTCTCTCCCAGCTGCCAAAACTGCTTCTGGTGGCTAAAAATCCCCTCGTTTGGGCTCAGAAATCCCAAAGTGGCCATGAACGAACATCCCCTGTTTATTAAATCCAAACAACCTTTGGATTTTAAGGGAAATATCCCTCCCGGCAATTCCGCTCCTCCCACACCACCAATCCTCGGGGCAATCCCAGCCTGGAGCAGCTCCCACAAATCCCCGGGCACACGGAAACAGCAGCTCCTGCTGCATCTCAGCAGAGCAAAAATCACTTTTCAAGCCCTGCCTTGGCTCTCCCCAGCTCCAGGAGAATTCCAGAGGTGCTGGAGAGCAATTCCCATGCCCAGGAGTTTGTGGGGTTTGTGACCTCAAAGACCCAAACCCCGAGGGACCTTTGAGCTGCTCCTCCCGCGGGGTTTGGTGCTGCTGATCAGAAATGATTCCGGTTTAGGGGCAGAGGAATCTGGGGGCTGCTCTGGGCACCAGGGGCTGCGGAAGGAGAAACGCGGATCTGTTCTCCCTGGGAATCCTGGCTAATCCAGGGAATTCTGGCTAATCCAGGGAATCCCGGCTAATCCAGGGAATTTTGGCTAATCCAGGGAATCCCGGCTGATTCAGGGAATTCTGGCAACTTCAGGGAATCCTGGAAAATCCAGGGAATCCTGGCTAATCCAGGGAATCTTGGCTGATCCAGGGAATCCCGGCTAATCCAGGGAATCTTGGCTGATCCAGGGAATCCCGGCTCTCCTCAGGACAAGGCCCAGGACCCAGCACATTCAAGGTGGCACCAAGCAGCCTCTCGAAGGTTCCCCTGCCTGGGATGGACTGATCCAAGAGCAGATCCCTTTTCCATAAAATCCAACAGCTTCTCCTGGCCTGAGCCCCTCTGGGTTATTCCAGGCCCCTTTTCCTTTCCCATTTGTTCCCATTCCCAGCAGGATGAGCAGCCCTGAGCCGCTGGGGTTGGGGAGATTTTCCCGGTTATTGCTCCTGGGAATGCCCAACCCCTCCAGGAATCAGGATTTTCCCTGTGCAGCCCCAGCTGGGGCTCCTGGGGGTGACTTTTCCCAGCAGATTTTTAAGCAAAACAACTTCCCTGGGAATTCCATCCCAGCCCCTCCCCTCCCTCCCAGGGAACAATTCCTTCCCAATATCCCATCCATCCCTGCCCTCTGGCAGTGGGAAGCCATTCCCTGTGTCCTGTCCCTCCAGGCCTTGTCCCCAGTCCCTCTCCAGCTCTCCTGGAGCCCCTTTAGGCCCTGGAAGTTTCCCTGGAATTTCTCCTCTCTGGAACTGTCCCAGAATTTTGTTCAGCCGAAGGCTGCGAACCCAAACTGAAACCAGGGAAATCCTTCCAGGGCTGAGGATGCTCCCAAAGCCTCCTTTGAAAAGGAAAAAAAAAAACCAATTCAGGGAAATGTTCTTTGAAGGCAAAACCGAAGGAATCCAAACCCTCAGGCTCTGGGAACCTGGGAGAGCCGAGATAAGGCCCTGAAAACCAAGGGATTAAAATGAAATCTGCATTTCCAGCTTTCCTCGGAGCCTCTGGTGCTGTCAAATGCCCACAGCTGACACAGGAGCCCTCAGAATAGCAGGAATACTTGGGAATCCATGGGAAAACATGGGAAAAACCTTGGGATTTGGGGTGGTGCCACCAAGGTGACAAAGTCTGGGGCTGTTCCCTGTCCCAGCAGCTCCGAAGGGGTTTGCAAACATTGGATTTTTATTCCTGCTTTTTCCAAGCCCTGGGAGCAAGGTCCCAGGGCCTCAGGTGAGGTTTGGGGATGCTTTGGTTTCCCTTGGGAATAATCCAGGTCATTCCCAGCCTCTCTGATCCCGACCCTTCCCTGGGTGGCTCCGTTTCCTTCCTGGAAGAGCTCAGAGCGTTCCAGTCAATCCCAGAGAGACCCCAGGAGAGTTCAAGACTGGAAAAAGCTTTGGAGATAAAAGTCTCTTCCAAGGGCTAATTAAATTTAATTGGATTAATCCCTCTGGCTCAGGGATAATCCTTTGCTCCCACTTCATCCAGTTAGTGCTTCCTGAGGGCAATTCCTGAATTCCCTGTGCTGGTGTGGGAAGGGTTTTTCTGTTCCGGGAAGGGTTTTCCCCTCCTGGGTTTTTTGCCTCCTGGGAAATGTTTCTCCCCTCCTGGGAATGGCTTTTCCCTGCTGGAGAGGCTCTGGAAGTGTTTTCATTGTGCTGGGCAGCAGCAGGAGCTGGGAGTGTTCTCTTAAACCAGCATTGCTTGGGGCAGCTCCGGAGGGAAGAAATCATCTGGAATATGAAATAATCTCAGCTGGAATATGAAATAATCTGCTCTGGAATATTGAATAATCTTCTCAGGAGGAGCCAAGAATCTGCTCTGGGGGAACAAAAAACCTGCTTTGGAGGAATAAATAAGCTGCTCTGGAATATTAAACAATCTTATCTGGAATATAAACAATCTGCTCTGGGGGAAAATAATAATCTGTTCTGGAGGAATAAATAATCTGCTCTGGAATATTGAACAATCTGCTCTGGAGGAACAAATAAACAGCTCGGAAAGAGCAAAAAATCTGCTCTGGAGGAGGGAAGAATCTGCTCTGAAGGACAAAGAATCTGCTCTGGAGGAATAAATAACCTGCTCTGAAGGAGTAAATAATTTTCTCAGAGCAATAAATCATCTACTCTGGAATATTAGATAATCCCTGCTGGAGGAGCGAAGAATTCACTCTGGAGGGACAAATAATCTGCTCTGGAATATTAAACAATCTGCTCTGGAGGAATAAATAAACCGCTCTGAAGGACAAATAACTGCTCTGGAGGAATAAATAATCCACTCTGAAGGAGTAAATTATTTTCTCAGAGCACTAAATCATCTACTCTGGAATATTAGATAATCTCTGCTGGAGGGGGGAAGAATTTGCTCTGGAGGGACAAAAAATCTGCTCTGGAGGAACAAATAATCTGCTCTGGAATATGAAGTAATCTGGTCTGGAGGAGTAAACAATTTGCTTTGAAGAAGTAAATACTCTGCTCTGGAGGAGCAAAAAATCTGCTCTGGAATGTTAAAGAATCTGCTCCAGAGGAAAAAATAATCATCTTTGGAGGAGCAAATAAACAGCTCTGAAGGAATAAAGGATCTGCTTTGAAGGAACAAAGAACCTGCCCTGGAATAATCAATAATCTGCCCTGGGATAATCAATAATCTGCCCAGGGTTAATCAATAATCTACCCTGGAATAATCAACCATCTGCCCGAGGATAATCAATAATCTGCTCTGGAATAATCAATCATCTGCCCTGGGATAATCAATCATCTGCCCTGGAGGGACGGTAACCGGCTGTGGAATACTGAAGATGTGCTCTGGGGGAAGAGCTGAGCTGCTCCCGAGGTTTCCACCAGGGCTGCCCGGAGCAGGCGGAGCTGGGCAGGAGCCGAGGGGTCTGGAGGGGCTGCAGGAGAAATGAGGCTGCGGGTGCGGGCAGGAGCCAGCCGGGCACACACAGGGACAGTCCAAGGGGGCAGGGGGAGGATGGATCTGGGCGCCCAAATCCATGGATTCAGCCCTTTTCCCTCCTGTTGTCCCGCCATGGGGTGGGGGAAGCTTTAGGGACAGCCAGGGAGGGACAGTCCCTCGGAGGGGCTGGGGGGGGTGGCCTTGGTGGCTCCCCGGGGCTGTGGGCACAGCTCCCCTGGCACCTGGGGTCAGTGCCCGGAGCCACAGGTGACCTGTGCTGCCCCTGGGCCCCTTCCCTGGGCCCTCCAGGCCACATTCCCGACCCTTCCTCCTGTTCCAGCCCAGGATATGCCATGTCCTGGTAGGGAAAGGGCTGGGACAGGGCTGGGACAGGGCTGGGGACAGGGATGGGGACAGGGATGGGGACAGGGCTGGGCCAGGGCTGGGGCAGGGCTGGGGACAGGGCTGGGACAGGGCTGGGGACGGTCCTGGCAGGGACAGCCACACCTGAGCTGGGGCGGAGCAGTCTCCAGTCCCTGAGCACAAACGGGGCTGGCTGGGATGGGTTTGGAATTCTGCCAGGGAAACCCGGGAGCCCCGGGAAGGGGCTGTGCCCGCGTGGAGCGGAGCCGTTGGAATGTTTGTGGTGTGGGTTTGCTTTCCCACCGCTGCTATTCCGGGAAGAGCCGGGAAGAGCCTCTGCGGGGTTTGGCCGATTGACAGAGGATCCCACTCCAGGAGCTGCTTGGATGTTTTGGAGTGGGAGTAGCGGGAAGGGAAGAGGGTTGTGGATGGAAAAGTCTCTCTTCTGTCCCTGGAAGCTCAGGGCGAGGGAAGGAAAACGGGGGGGATGGGAGAGAGGGATTTGGTGTTAAACATCCCAAAATGTGCTGGGCAGGGGAGGCAGAATTCCTGGTCTTTGTGGGGAAAGATGGCTGTGAATCCAGGGTTATGGAATTGTTCAGGCTGGAAAAGCCCTCAGATGAGTCCAGCATCCCCAGCACTGCCCAGGCCACCACTGGCTCCTGTCCCCCAGTGCCACATCCACGTGGATTTGAATCCCTGCGGGAACAGGGACTCCACCAGGGGACAACCCTTTCCATGAAAGAATTTTCCCAATAGCCAACCTGAACCTCCCCTGGCACAGCCTGAGGCCGTTTCCTCTTGCATGGAATTCACTCCTGGAGAAAAAGGGCTCTGTGCCAGCTCAGCTTTTCCTTGGGATCTGCTCACCCTGGATCCCCACAGGGCACCTCCGGCTCTCTTGGAAGTGTCACTTCCAGGGCAGGATCCCATTTTCCCCCAGTTCTGTCCACATCCAGCATGTCCCCAAAGCCAAGTCTGCATCCAGTCCCAGTCTGGTCCCAGTGGGGAGCAGAGGATCCCCAGTTTGCTCCTCCAGGCCCCGGAGTGTTCCCCTGGGGGCTTGTCTCCATCATTTGTCCAGCTTTTTCCTCCAAGTCCTGCAGTTCATGGAGACTCCCTCTAATTCCAGGCTGGAGCAGCTCACAGCCCACATCCCAAGGGATGTCAGAGCTGATCTGAGGGGAAAATGTCCAAGCCCCTCTCCATTCCCATGCTGTCCCCTCAGCTGGGGCTGGGACCCTGCTGGAGTGTCCCCAGATAACGGAGCTGGGCTTGGAATCCCGGGATAACCCGTTCCAGTCCAGATCCTTTGTTTTCCCCACTGTTTTTCCTGCCGTTGGAAATGTTCTGCTCCCGTCTGGTGTTTGCCTGGGAATATTTATAGAGAGGATCCGGAGCCTTCCCCTCGCCAGACACAACCCAAGCTGTGCTGGGCTGCTCCCAAATCCCGCCTTTCCTGCTCCTCTTCCATCCCCGCCGCTCCCGGGGTGCTCCTTTCCCTGTGCCCATCCACCCCCCGGTGACCAGAGCTGGGGGTGGCACTTCCAGGGCTCCCATGGAGTGTGGGCACCTGCGAAGGTGGATTTGGGAGAGGAGCAGGATGAGCTCCGGGCTGGAGCCACGCCACGCTCCGTAACTCCTTAAAAAGGGATTTTCCATTGAAATAAGTCAAGGGATGAGGTGGATGGATGGATGGAGGGATGGAGGGATGGATGGATGGATGGAGGGATGGATGGATGGAGGGATGGATGGATGGATGGATGGATGGAGGGATGGATGGATGGATGGATGGATGGATGGATGGATGGATGGAGGGATGGATGATGGGTGGATGGTCACCGTGGTGACCGCTGGGATTGATGGGCAGCTCTGAAGCTGAGGAATGAACATTCCCTTATTTGTGTCTCATGGAGAATCCATCAGGATTCAGCTCTGCCTCATTCTCATCCCATTCCTGGATTTCACCTCCTGCTGTTTCCTCCCCATTCCTTGAAAACCTTCCAGTGCCAGCCCCATTCCCTGCCCAGATCTCCAGGCTGGCCCTGATGGATATTTTGATCTCTTTTCCCTCTCTCCAGCCCAATTCCAGCAGGAGGAGCTGCCTGGAGTTTTCCCAGGTTATTTGGGAAGTCTTTCCCCTCCTGCTGCCCCTGGAGCTGGGAATGCCCTGGGGGTGCCACTGGAACTCAGGGCAGATGTTTTATATTTCCATTTATTTATCCATAAAATCTTCCATAGGGGGGTGGGGACAGGGCTGGGGGGACACCTGGGGATGTTGGGGACAAAGGGAGGGAGGGAGGAGCTGCAAGGCTTTGGGGTGCTTCAGGATACAGAGAGGGAAAATCCTTTCCTGGAGAGGAGAAGCTCCAGGGAGAGCTCAGAGCCCCTTCCAGGGCCTAAAGGGGCTCCAGGAGAGCTGGAGAGGGACTGGGGACAAGGGATGGAGGGACAGGACACAGGGAATGGCTTCCCACTGCCAGAGGGCAGGGATGGATGGGATATTGGGAAGGAATTCCTGGCCAAGAGGGGGGGGAGGGGCTGGGATGGAATTCCCAGAGCAGCTGTGGCTGCCCCTGGATCCCTGGCAGTGCCCAAGGCCAGGTTGGACAGGGCTTGGAGCAGCCTGGGACAGTGGGAGGTGTCCCTGCCCATGGCAGGGGTGGCACTGGATGGGCTTTAAGGTCCCTCCCAACCCAAACCATTCCAGGATTCCATGATCTCCCTTTCATCCATACCAAAAACTGGCTGGACCCTTGGATATCTCAGTCCATCCACCCATCCATCCATCCATCCATCGGAGCAGCAGCAGTGCCAGAACCCCTCCTCATCCCTGGGAATTCTGCTTCCCTCTGGCTCCTCCACCTGCCAGAATCAGCAGCAGCTTTTCCCTGTTTTATTTTTCAGGATGTTCCAGGGGAAGCAGCTCCTGGAGGGGGAGGGATTAGCGGGATCTGCTCCTGTGCCTTTCCGAGCTGTTTTCCCTTATTTTGATTTATTTGCGATCATCCCTGTCCCTGGGGCAGCAGCTGAACAGAGCTGGCAGATGGTGCCACCCCCGGCTCTGGATGCCGGGAACATCCCTCTCTCCCTCCCCTCCAGGGAATCTCTGCTCCTTCCACAGGGAATCTCTGCTCCCTCCCCGCTCCTGCTCCTGCAGCAGCTCCAGGGGTGCTGGAGGTACCGGGATGGCTCCGGAGCTTTGGCTCTGCTCCCTCCTGCCCCTTCACTGCCACACGGGATTCCCAAGGGAGGCTCAGGTGGGAAGGGGATTTTTATTCCCTCCCCAGCATGGAAGGATCATGGAAGCAGCATCCCAGGAGCATCCCTGCCTGCCCTGGGATGACCCCCGGGAGAGCAGCTCCCAGACATTTGTTCCTTCTTTTTAATGATTCAGTAGGAGTGAGGAGCTGGAATACTGAATTCCTGGCTCATGCTCACCCAGCAAAACCTTTCACAGCCCTGGGCTGGAATCCTGGTGCTTCCTCCTGCTCCTGGATTATGTAAGGAGCTCTTTAATAATATCCATGGAGCCATCTGGGCCCAGCTTCGGGATGCAAATGCAATATGTTCCCTAAAAATAGCTCAGCGGCTCCGTGGGGTTGTACAACACCTCCTGCTCCTCGGAAAGGAGGGAGCTGGGAAAGGAGGGAGCAGGGAAAATCCTCCTCTCCAGGCTGGGGAGGAGCTGGAGGATCTCAGAGTCCCAGTTCCTTCCCCTCTTCATGAGCCAGGGATGGGGTGGGAGGCACCCAAATAAAGGAAAATGGGAGATAAATCAGGAATTTCTGTAGGGAAGCTCTGGGTCCCAGCCCAGGGCAGGTGGGAGCTGGGATTTTTCCTGGGTGTTTATCCCGGTTGGTGCTGTAGGAATGCCAGAACCATGGAATGCTTTGGGCTGGGACACCTCCCACTATCCCAGGCCCTCCAAGCCCCTCCAGCCTGGCCTCGGACACCTCCAGGGTGGAATTCCAGAGGTGCCGGAGGGAAGCATTGGCTCATCCCTTGGGATCAGACCCCTTTGCTCCTTTCCCAGCCTTTGCTCCATCCCAAATTCCCTCTGAGTCTCCCTCTTTTGCTGGCAAAGCCGATTTTCCCTCTCTCTCCCATTCCTGCCATTCCCTCCTCCCTGAAGCAAATGGAAACGACAGCGGAGGTGTCTCCACTGGGATGGCTCCAGACCTCCCTGGGCAGCCCCTTCCAGGGCCTGACCACCCTTTCCATGAGGAAATTTTCCGTAAATCCAACCTGAGCCTCCCCTGGCACAGCCCGAGGCCGTTCCCTCTCCTCCTGTCCCTTTTTCCCTGGGAGAAATCCCAATCCCCCCAGCTGCCCCTCCTGTCAGGGAGTTGTGGGGTCAGAGGGCCCCCCTGAGCCTCCTTTTCTCCAGGATAAATTTATTCCCTGAAATCCAGTGGGGCTGGGCTCGCACAGCCCCCACACGGCCCCTGGGACGTCATTCCTGCCGTATCCCACTGGGAACAGCCCCTCTTCCCGGTGGATGTGGCAGACATCTCCCTTTTATCCATGAGGAAATTCCTTGTCCCCGGCTGCTCCCGGAGCTCAGCCCACAGCAAAAACACCCCCAGGACAAATCTGGTTTTCCCTGGAAAAGCTGCGTGGCCTCAGCTGGGATCAACCATCAGGTTCCAGCTCCACCTCCCCATTCCCAGGCAGCTTCCAGGGAACTAGAACCCCAATTCCATGGAAACCAGAGCACGCTCGGGGCAGCCAAACTGGTGGAACTGGTACCTTCACAACTCCAGGTTTTTCCAGGGTGGGATTGCAGCTCCCGCTTCCTCGGAGCTGCGTTTCCATGGCAATTGGATTTTTTGTTTTAATCTCTAAATCTTTGTCTGGGAAAAATGCGAACGCTGGGAGTTCGGTCGAGATTCCTGCCTGGATATGGAGGGGTTGGAGGGGCAGGAGACTCCCTGGGAGCTCAGGGAACATCCCAGGATCCACGGCTGGGATGAGCTCGCAGTGCTCCACAGGACCTGGGGTGACCTGAGGACACAAATCCCGGTCCTGCGTGCTTCCCAGAATAACGAGAGGGATGTGGGAGGATTTTGGGAATCTCGGTGGGAACAGGGAGCACACCCAGAGCAGCTCGGGGGGCTCAATCCTGGTGCTGGGAATTTCAGCCCTTCCCAGGGGTCACACAGAAGGTGGGGCAGCTCCTGGGAAGTGGGAATCCCTGGGAAGGTTGGGAATCGCTGGGAAGTGGGAGAGCCCTGGAAGGTGGGGGATCCCTGAGAATGGTTGGGGATCCCTGGGAAGTGGGAATCTGTGGGAAGTGGGGGATGCCCGGGAAGCTGGGGAGCCCTGGAAGATGGGGGATCCCTGAAAGGTTGGGAATCCCTGGAAGATGGGGCAGCCCTGGCTCATCGTTCCCATGGTGACACCAAGCAAAGGATGCTGGAAAACCTCGGGATGAACTCAGCATCCCACAGCATCTCCGGGGCGTCTGGCCCGGATCCAGGTCCTTCCTTCCCAGGGAACAGCCGGAATCCCAGTCCCAGAGGGCCCTCCAGGGATGCACATCTGGGTCCCTGCCAGATGTGGCTCCTGGGGCTGCCCCCCCCAGCCCCTCCTGGGGTTTGGGGGCTCCTGGGGGTGGGAGGAGCCCCTGGGGACACTTCCAGCCCCAGGAATTCCTTGGGATGTTGTTCCCGTTTTACAGAAGGGAAACTGAGGCCAAGGACAGTGAAAATCTGGGAGACTCCAAACCTTTCCCAGCTCTGTTCCCTCCACACAGGGCAGGAGATTTATGGGAATTGACTGAGGAATTCCCAGATGGAGCCGTGTGGGACCTGCTTTGGCTTTCTCCAAGCAGGAATATCTCCCCGGAGCTGCCGGCTGGGATAACAATTCCAGAGGATAACAATTCCAGAGCTCAGGATAACAATTCCAGAGTTACAGGATAACAATTCCAGAGCTTGGGTTAACAATTTGAGGGCTCAGAATAACAGTTCCAACCAGAAACCCCTCCTGGCTCCAGCTGTATCCTCATTTCCCAATAAATCAGTGCCAGGATCAGCTCCAGCTGTTCATTCCCGGGGGATTGGATGTGTTCGGACAGGCCCAGGCACGGGGACAGGGGAGCTCCCGGCTTCTGGCAGCACTTGGGATTTTAATTCCCGAATTTTCAGGGATGGGCTTGGTCCCAGCTGAGCTCTGCTGGACCCTGCAGAGTTTCCAGGGATGGTCTTCCCAGAAAAGTCATGGAAAGGCAACAGCAGGAACGGGAAGCTGAGCTTCCCTCTGCAGCCAGCTGGGAGCAAATCCTGAATTAATCCCGGATTTAATTAAAGCTCCTCTAATCCTGCAGGGGAAAAGAGCAACTCAGGATGTGTTGGGAGCAGAAATGGATTTAATGTGTGGGAAAATGCAGTTCTCCAGGAATTTTGGATTATTCCCAACCCAGGATGGGCTAAAAACTGAATGTTCAGGCTCTGAGAGTGGGGCTGGAGGTGAAGGAAGTGTTCCAAACACTCCAAACAAGACTAAAAACCAAGAGGGACAATCCAGATCCCAAGAGATTGGGATTGATTTGAGTTTCTCTGGTCCAATCCCAGGATTTCAGGGTTATTTTTCCCCACAGTGATGCGTGATTCCAAAAAATGGGCTCAGGATTCGTTGGGAGACTCTGCTGGTTGCAGGAATGGATTTAATGCATGGGAAAATGCAGATTCTGAGGAATTTTTGATTATTCCCCACTCAGGATGGGCTAAAAACTGAATATCCAGGCTCTGGGGATGAAGGAAGTGTTCCCAACATCCCAAACGAGCTTGAAAACTGGGAGGGACAACCCAGATCCCAAGGGATTGGGATTGGTTTGAGTGTCTCTGAGCCAATCCCAGGATTTCAGGATCATTTTTCCTCATGGTGATGGGTGATTCCAAAAAATGGGAAGGGAAGAGCAGCGGCTCAGCCCCAGAGCTCCAGGAGGTATTCCCAGAAAAGCCATTCCAAATGATGCTAAAATTGGAAAAAATTGGGAAAAAAGAATTGTCAAATCGGGAAAAAATGGTGAAATTGTCCAAAATCCCCAAAATTGGAAATATGGATAAAATCATGGATGGGATTTTTCCTTGGGAGGTTCAGAGCCCACGGAGCCCTTTGGGATTTGCTGTGTCCAGGGAAAATTCCTTCAGAAATGAATGACCCAATCCCAGGATTTTGGTGTTGCTGGGGTCTCCCTTTTCCCACAGTTCCAGGAAATATTTCATCCTGAATCCCAGCATGGATTGGGAATATTTAGCATGCAGTTAATGAGTTCTGATCCAGGCGTTTCCATCCAAGCTGGGTTTTTACCTTCCCTCTCCCTTCCCTCTCCTAGTGGCAAGCAGGAATTTTGGAAGGAATAGATTTTTTAGGAGCAGGGACAATTTTCCCAAGCCAATTCCATGTTTATGGTTTCATCCTGGTGCAGGAAAATCAAGGAAAGCTGCCTGGGCTTCGCAGCTCCTCTAAAAATCTTGTTTATTTTGTTTTCCTGGTTATCATCACTGATGGAATTCCGTAATTGTGGAGTTTAATCCCAATGTTTTTTCCATGGTGTGGCCTTTCCCTCCCTTTCCGTGGGCACCGCCGGCTTCATTCCAGGATTTCCCACTTAAAATTCCAAATCTTGCTGGTTTTAAGGTTATTTTGGATAGCTGCAGGCTGGATCTTGGTATGGATGGACAGGGATTTACCCATGCATAGACCTGGACACGGCCCTTGGGCATGGGAAATCCATGGAATTTGAGCTGGGGCAGGTGCAGAAATGGGCAGAGCAATTCTGGATGGAAAATATTTTGGGAAAACAATTCCTGTTGCCCAACAAATTAAACGAAACAGGAATTTTTTCATCGGAGGTGTCAGGGAATTACTGAGGAAAGCAGATGGAATCTCCTCCGGAGTGCTGGAAGGGGATCAACACCCGGCAGAGCCGTAGGGGTGGGTGGGATCGGCAGGAGCGGGAATAACGGGATGGGAATTGGAGCTGGAGGAGTTGAGGGGAGCTTGGGAAGAGTTTGAGCCCAGCCTGGTCTGGGATTTGGGCAGCTGGGGCAGATCCTGGGATGCTGTGGGGCTGTGGAGATGGGATGGGATTGGGATAGGATTGGGGTGTTCTCCATCACCAAAGGCATTTGGGAAGAGCTGGCAGGGGTTTGTTCCCAGAAACTGCAGGAATGTGTGGTTTGGGGTCTCCAGAATTCCAAACTTCTGGGTCAGCTCTTGGCTGTGGCTTTGCTGAGCTGGGAGGTGACACCTCAAAGGGGCTGGAAGGGGTGGGATCAGAGCACTGGGATGCTCCTGTTTATCCCATTTATCCCAGCAAATCCCAACTTAAACCCATCCCCACCTTTGGGGCCTCGCTTTGTTTGCCTTGGAAGCTCCTGGGTGGGCAGGAGCTTCTATGTGGTGGGATCTTGGGAAGGAATTCCTGGCCAAGAGGGTGGGGAGGGGCTGGGATGGAATTCCCAGAGCAGCTGTGGCTGCCCCTGGATCCCTGGCAGTGCCCAAGGCCAGGCTGGACGGGGCTTGGAGCAGCCTGGGACAGTGGGAGGTGTCCCTGCCCACGGCAGGGGTGGCACTGGGTGAGCTTTAAGGTCCCTCCCAACCACTGAGGAAAATCCCCTTGGGAGAAGGCATCAGATCCCTTTGCCAGCAGAGTTAAATCCTGAATTCCTGAGATCCACAAAACCTCATCCAGTGTCCCCTGATTGTCCCCTGCCCGTGCCCTCCCAGCCCTCTCTGTGCTGCCCTTGGATAAGCAGCTCCGTGTTGGGAATGGTTGGGATTCCCAGCTCCCAGGATTCTCCCAGAGCTGTCAGAAATCTAAATGCACAATGAAATAGTAGGAAAATCCTAGGGAATAGTGGGAAGCTGAGGAATGATTCATCCTCCAGCAGAAACTCCTCAGTGTGGAGGTGGCACTGCTGGCCACCAGCGTGGATCCAGATCCGGGAATATTCCGGGGTTAGGCCAAATGAGGCCTCGTTAACAACTTCCTCTGTCAGTCCTGGATCCCAGATGGAATCCAGGTTTGTTGGTGTGTGAGAGCAGCAGGAATCCCAAGGAGAGGAGGCGACACCCCCGAGGTGTGGGGACAGGAGCCCACGGGGCTGGTCTGGTCCCATCAATTCCGCTCCCAAAGTCACTCTGGGATTTCTTCCCACTCGTTTTAGTGGAAAAGAGGGACTGACCTCAAGTCATGGATTTGGGATGTGGGAACCTCCCATCACCCTGAGCTCTGTCCGAGCCCAAAAGGCTTTTCCAGCTTGGAGCAGCTGCCAAACCCAAAATTCCTTGGAATTTAGGACATTTTTGATGTCATTTCATGACCAGCATTCCCAGGTGGCCTCGGACTGTGTCAGGGATGGGACAGCGGAGGGGCATCCATGACTCCATGAATCCTCAGCATTGGAGACCTCATGGAGCATGGGAAGGGCTCGGGTTGGGGGGGTTGGGGAAGGAGGAGCTGGTTTGGTGACGTGACGTGGGAATGTCCCCAAAGTGTCCTGGGACTGAATTCCAGCAGGAAAGGGGAGGTCTCCTCCTGGCTTCTCTTCCTTGGAAGTTCAGCCCAGACTGGGGCTGCTCTTCCAGGGAGGGGGAGCTGGGATTGGGAGCCAGGATGCTCCTGGTGCCGATGAGAGGTAATTTGGGATAAGGCCTAGGAGTGTGCTGCTCCCAGCAAATCCTGCTGCTGGATTTCCTCCCTCAATTCCCAGGGGTCCGATCATCTAGGCGGGAACATTCCAGCTGTTCCTGAGCTCCTTAACCTTCCCCTTCTCTTGCAGAGGAGACGACGTTCGAGGCCGGAGTCAAAGTGCAGATCCACAGCCAGTCCGAGCCTCCCTTTGTCCAGGAGCTGGGATTTGGGGTGGCCCCTGGATTCCAGACCTTTGTGGCCACCCAGGAGCAGAGGGTAAGTCCCAAATTCCTGTCCCACCCCAGGATCCCCCCGGGGCTCCATGGGAGAGGTTCCTTCTCCATGATTGATGCCCCTTGGATGCATCCCCATCGTTAACAGGTTTTGGATGCCTTGCTTCAAATTCCTTGGGATGAGGGCAGCTTTTCCAGGTTATTTCCCATGTGTTCCCACAGTCCAGCATTCCCACAGTTCCCCAAAGTCCCACAGTAATTCCAGCTCCAGGAGGGATTTCATCCCTGGGAACTTCCCTGCTTTGCTCTTCCGTGGTTGGAGTTGAGCCGCGGCAGCTCCAAGTGCTGGGTCCTGTCCAACCCGCTGGGGTTTTCCCAGGAAAACATATTCCAAGGATATAGAAAGAGGCAGGAAGAGAGGTTTCCTGATGGAGAACAGTGGGAATCTTTCCAGTGACACCAAAATATCCATGGGATTTATAACAAACTCTGCTGGGATACCTGGGAATCATGGCCTTCCCTGGATCCCAGCAGTGAAACATCCATAGGGATGGATGGATGGATGGATGGATGAGGGATGGATGGAGGGATGAGGGATGGATGGATGGATGGATGGATGGATGGATGGATGAGGGATGGATGATGGATGGATGGATGATGGATGGAGGGATGGATGGATGGATGGATGGATGGATGGATGGATGGATGATGGATGGATGGAGGGATGGATGATGGATGGATGG
>VZTE01001752.1:142626-162885 GCA_013397775.1 Eulacestoma nigropectus
CCCTGTCCCCAGCTGACCCCCCGTCCCTGTCCCCAGCTGACCCCCTGTCCCCAGCTGACCCCCCGTCCCTGTCCCCAGCTGACCCCCTGTCCCTGTCCCCAGCTGACCCCCATCCCTGTCCCCAGCTGACCCCCTGTCCCTGTCCCCAGCTGACGTACCTGCCCCCGCCGTGGGGCGAGTGCCGCTCCCCAGAGCTGGGGCTGGCGTTTTTCCCGGTGTACAGCATCACTGCCTGCAGGATCGACTGCGAGACTCGGTACATCGTGGAGAACTGCAACTGCAGGATGGTGCACATGCCAGGTGGGGACACCTGGGGACAGTGGGGACACCTGGGGATGTCTGGGGACACCTGGGGATGGTTGGGGACACCTGGGGTCACCTGGGGGTGGCCAGGAGGGACAGGCCACATGCCAGGTCAAGGACACCCGGGTCACCTGCAGACATCTGGGGACACCTGGGGATGAACTGGAGGGACGGTCCACATGCCAGATTGGTGGCAGGGACAGCAGCAGGACACCTGGGGACACACCAGGTCAGGGACAGCGACACCAGGGGACACCTGGGGATGGGCTGGAGGGACAGGGGGTGCCCGAGGGAAGAGGGGTGCTCCTGGTGTTTGGGACAGGCCGGACCCGAGGCAGCAGTGCCCTGGGGCCAGCAGGGCCATTCCTGTGCTGGGGACACCAGGGACAGCAGAGGGCAGGGAGGGATTGTCCCACCCTGCTCCAGGCCAGGGCAGCCTCTCCTCGAGTGCTGGGGCAGTTTGGGGCGCCACAAAATAAAAAAGACATCAAAGGACCAGAGAGGGTCCAAAGGAGGGACATAAGGGTGGGGAAGGGTCTGGAGGGGCCACACGAGGAGCAGCTGAGGGCACTTGCAATGTCCAGAGGAGGCTGAGGGGAGACCTCAGTGAGCTCCTCAATGGCTTCAGGGGGGCAGCTCTGATCTCTGCTCGCTGCGAGCCAGGGAACGGCTGGAGCTGGGGCAGGGAGGGTTAGGTTGGAGATCAGGGAAAGGTTCTTCCCCCAGAGGGTGCTGGGCACTGCCCAGGCTCCCCAGGGAATGGGCACGGCCCCGAGGCTGCCAGAGCTCCAGGAGCGTTTGGACAGCGCTGCCAGGGATGCCCAGGGTGGGGTTGTTGGGCTGTCTGGGCAGGGCCGGGGTGCGACTGGGTGATCCTGGGGGTCCCTTCCAGCCCAGGATATTCCCTGATTCCCTGTGAAATAGGGACAAGCCATGGAAGAGACCCAGGCCTGATTAAGGTTGGAAAAGACCTCTGGGATCATCAAATCCCACCTTTTTTAGCTCCGGTGCCACCCCGGGTGCCGTTCCCAGCAGCTCCCACGGGAAAAGGCGCCTGTGGCGGGCAGAGGCGGGGACAGCGGGGTCACCCAGCTGCGGGGAGGTCCCGATGTCCCCGAGGAGAGCCCGGTGTCCCCCTGTGATTGCTCTGTCATGTCCCTGCAGGGGACGCTCCCTTCTGCACCCCGGAGCAGTACAAGGAATGCGCAGAGCCCGCGCTCAGTGAGTACCACAAAACCCCTGGATCCGGGAATTCCAGCGGCCTGGATGCTCCTGGCTGGCAGGAACAGGGGATCTGCAGCCTGGAGAGGGGCTGGGATTAGACCCAAGGTGCTGGGAGGTGCTGGATGCACCCTGGGGTGAAGTTTCTCCTGGTTCCCCATGGGGCACAGAAACCCTCGGGATCAGGAGAGCTTCAGGAGCCCCTCTGGGGCTGGGTTTGGGTTTGGAATGGAGGGACCATTCCAGGTCTGGATTTAGGACACTCAGTCATGAGTTCCCCAGGCTGCTGTTGGTAGCAGAGTGTGGCCTCCAGCAAGAGGCCTCTCCAGGGTGGTGAGAACTGGGATGAACTGGGAGAGAAATGTCCAGGAGTGGCCCCCTGGCCCCTTTCTGGAAGGGATAACCTCTGCTCCCGCCCTGCTCCGTGTCCCTGATCATGTCCCTGCTCCATGGGGTCCACCCTGCCCCGTGTCCCTGCCCCATGTCCCCGCTCCATGAGCTCTATCCCATGTCCCTGCCCTGTGTCCCTGCCCTGTGTCCCCGCTCCATGAGCTCTATCCCGTGTCCCTGCCCCGTGTCCCTGCCCCGTGTCCCAGCCCCGTGTCCCCGCTCCGTGAGCTCCATGGCCACCCCCCGCAGGTCTCCTGGCGGAGAAGGACAGCAGTTACTGCATCTGCAGGACCCCCTGTAACCTCACCAGGTACAACAAGGAGCTCTCCATGGTCAAGATCCCCAGCAAGACCTCGGCCAAGTACCTGGAGAAGAAGTTCAACAAGTCGGAAAAATATATCTCGTGAGTGGGGGAGGACTTGAATTCCTTTGGTTTTGGGGGAGAAATGTCTGGAAAACGCCCGGTCCTGGCCAATCCATCCCCAGCACAGGGAGGTCCTCCAGGGAAGAGCAGAGTGAACACCTGGAAGAGATGAGGCTGTTTCCTTCTCAGTAGAACAACCTGAGTTCCTTCCCAAGGATTGTCCTCATGGGAATTCTCCATTCCCACCAAAAAAAGTGCAGAAATTCCCAGTTTTGCTGGTCCTGTTGGACATTTGTATCTCTGGACTGAGGTCCTCAGGTGGCCACAGCCTTGGAGCTCTCCCAGCCCTCGGTATGTGATTGTGGGAAGTGAGAGCTGCTCCATATCCTTTGGATTCTGCTTCATGGAATCAGGAAATCATGGAATTGTTTGGGTGGGAAGGGACCTTCCACCCCTGCCATGGACAGGGACACCTCCCACTATCCCAGGCTGCTCCAAGCCCCGTCCAGCCTGGCCTGGGACACTTCCAGGGATCCAGGGACAGCCACAGCTTCTCTGGGAATCTGTGCCAGGAGCTCCCCACCCTCACAGCCAGGAATTGCCATCCAGGAAAAGAGTTCCCAGCAAAGTGAGACCCAAGACCCTGAGGAATCCTGGGGAAACCTTTTCCAGCTGCTCCAAAGGCTCCTGGAGCCCTCAGGGTGCCCTGAGGTCCTGCTCCGCACCAGCTCCCGGTTCTGTGGGTTCTGAGGACCCCAGGGAGAGGAACAATCCGGACAAAGAAGGGAATAAAACCCCAGAATCCCGTTTTTCCCTTATCCTAAAGGATTGAGCCCCCAGTGGCTCCTGGGCTGACGCTTTTTCCGTTCCCACAGAGAGAACATTCTCGTGCTGGACATTTTTTTTGAAGCACTCAACTACGAGACCATTGAGCAGAAGAAAGCCTATGAAGTGGCAGCCTTACTTGGTAAGGGGGGACTGGGACCAGTTTGGAGTTTCTACTGGTCTGGGAGGGGTCCACAGCCTTGAAACCCCCGGCAAGGCCCCATCTCTACTTCCCTCACCCCACCATGGCATCCCAGGAATGTCGCCATGGATATGCCATGTGTTCGTGGAAGGTTCTGGAGCTGCTCCGTCCCTGCCTGCTCCCAGCACCCCAGCTTTGGGGGATTTTGGGGCTGGTTGGGTGCTGAGTGCCCTCTGTGGTGCAGGGTGTGGGGGACATCCCAAAACCATCTCCCATCACCTCTTCCCTGCTCCAAATCCAGCCAGGCCTGAGCTCTTGGCCTTCGGCTGCTTCATGGAGGAGCTGGAGGAGACACACGGAAGGTTCTGCTCCATCCCTGCCTGCTCCCATTTCTTGGAGATTTTGGGGCTGGGTGGGTGCTGGGTGCTCTCTGTGGTGCCCCCTGGGCAGGGTGTGGAGGGCTTCCCAAAATCACATCTCCATCATCTCCTCCCTGCTCCAAATCCATCCTTTCCAGCAGGAGCTGGAGGAGACCCATGGAAGGTTCTGGAGCTGCTCCGTCCCTGCCTGCTCCCAGCACCCCAGTTTTTGGGGATTTTGGGGCTGGGTGGGTGCTGGGTGCCCTCTGTGGTGCAGGCTGTGGGGGACATCCCAAAACCATCTCCATCCGCTCCAGCCAGGCCTCAGCCCTTGGCCTTTGGAAGCCTCATAGAGAAGCTGGAGGAGACCCATGGAAGGTTCTGGAGCTGCTCCGTCCCTGCCTGCTCCCAGCACCCCAATTTTTGGGGATTCTGCTCTCTGTGGTGCCCCCTGGGCAGGGTATGGGGGAGGACATCCCAAAACCATCTCCCATCACCTCTTCCCTGCTCCAAATCCACCTTTTCCAGCCCAGCCTGAGCTCTTGGCCTTTGGCTGCCTCATGGAGGAGCCTCAGGCGACCCTGAGCAGCTCCAGCTTTGGGGTCCCATCTGCAGATTTGGGGTTGGCCCTGTTGGGTTTGGGGTGGGGGTGAGCCCCTCCCAGCCCTGCAGCCTTCCTGAGCCCCCCAGATCCCTGGATCCCTCTGGAATGCTGGGAGTGCTCAGCACCTTGGGAGGCTGGAGCTGGGTCACCCCTGGGGCTGGACACCCAGGGTGGGGGCACTGAGGTGTCCCCATGTCACCCCCCATGGGTGGCCCTGCCAAATGCCCCCTCAGGAGCCCTTCTGCACCTCCTGGGGCTTTTCCAGGAATTCCAGGGAGGACGAGGAGGCTGCTGGAGCCTCTCTGACCCAAACCCCATTTGCCACTCATAGGACCCTCATTCCCAAGGCTCTGGAGCTTCGGGAAGAGCCTCATCCCAGAATCACTTTCCAGGCTCAAAGCCTCCAGGTCACCCCACGGTGTAAAACCAGAACATCCCCTGGGATCATTCCGGGTTCTCACTTTGCTCCCAAACTTTTTCCCTTTCCTCTCTCCGTGTCTCATGGACACCCCTGGAAAAGGCTCCTTCCCCCGCCACCCCCAGGGGTGCCTTTGCTCTGGGGTCAATCCAGGGCTGTTTTCCAGCAAAATCCATGGGATTTGCCTTCCCTGAGCACCACATCCCAGCTACATCCCCAGCAGATTCCTGGGAATCTCCTCTCCTCGGGTTCCACCCCAGGACACTCAAGCAGAAGCCAGGAGATGCTTCCCAAAAACCCCAGGGCCTCTCCCTTCCCACTTTTCCCAGACTGGGGTTTTTCCTTGGCTCCAGGGACATTCGTTCTTCCCAGCACCTTCCCCAGACTGGGAGCTGGGATTCCTGGGATGAGCCTGGAGCGCTCCGGGCTCGTTAGCAGCAAAACCATTTCGGTGGCCAAGCCCATTCCCGGGATGCCGCCGGTGCCGTGGGAGACGCTGCGGTTCCAGGGGGAATTTTCCCCAGTTTTTTTGGGATGGCATTCCCGGGCCAGGGCCTGGGAGCGCTCACGGCGCTGTCCCCTGCAGGTGACATCGGCGGCCAGATGGGGCTGTTCATCGGGGCCAGCATCCTCACCATCCTCGAGCTCTTCGACTACCTGTACGAGGTACGGCCTGCCCCGCCTCAGCCCGGGATCTCCCCTCCTGGAGCCCCTCAGCCTGGGATTTGCCTTCCCTGCCCTCTCATCCCTGGATTTCCCACTCCCGGAGCCCCTCAGCGCAGGATTTCCCCTCCTGGAGCCCCTCAGCCCAAGATTCCCCCTCCTGGAGCCCCTCAGCCCGGGATTTCTCCTCCTGGAGCTCCTTATCCCAGGATTTCCCATTCCTGGAGCCCCTTATCCCAGGATTTCCCACTCCTGACACCCCCTCATCCCTGGATTTTCCCCTCATCCCTGGATTTCTGATGTCTCTCATCCCCAGATTTCCCATTCCTGCTGCCCCCAATCCCTGGATTTTCTGTTCCCTGGCAATCCCAGAGCCACTCCAAATCCCATATTTCCAACCTGCCCCATCCAGCTCTCCCACAGCCCCATCCCAGGATGGGAACTGGGAGTTTTATTCCCATGGGATGCGAGAGTTGTCCATGGCTGTTGATTTGATGTGTCCCAATCCAGGCTGGGGACATGTCCCATTCCAGCGAAGGGTCACATCTCACAATCCCAGCTCGGAACTCGCTTCAAATCCTCTCATTCTCATTTTTTTGGGATTCTGACCTTATATTTTTCTATTTTCAGACAATTCCCCCCATCCCAATCCCATCCCAATCCCTCCTGGGCAGCTCCAACATTGGTGCCATTAACCAGGAATAAAAAAATATGGAAAAATTCCAGGCCTAAAGCTCAGAGAGCAACAAAAGCTGAGCCTGAATTTAGAGCTTGGCCTGGATACCCAAACATTTCATTAAATTCGTCTTTTCCTGGATTTCTTCGGGATTGTCCCTACGTAGGCCATAAAAAACCTCACAAATTTGGGATTTTCCTCTCTGTTTTCCTCCTTGCTTTGACATCTGCTGATAAAATCTGTCAAATCTGGGGGGTTTTGCTGTTATTTTTCATTTTTTCTTCTTATTTGGGCTTAAAATTCATTTTGTCCCCTCAGAGAACCTCCCTGGGCGTGCTCCAGCAGGGGAATCTTCACATTCCTGGATATTTAATCCCCCACCAGCCAGGAGAAAAGGAATAAAATATCTTAAAGTTTCCAAAAAATCCCTACAGTTTTCCCCCTCTACTCTGGGTTTCACAAAGGGGGGGTCAGCACCTCAAAAATTTGAGTTTTCACCCAAAATATTTGGAGATTTTGGGAATGACAGCAACCAGATCCAATTTTTATTCATGGATTGGCCAAATCTGGGGGAAATGTTGACCCTAAAGAGGCTTTTTTGGGATCTTCGGCTGAGCTCCATCCTCCTTGTGGTCCCAAATTCCTGCCACGCTTCCCTGCTCCAGCCGGGATCCACATTCTGTAGGAACTGACCCCATTTTTTGGGATTTCAGGATTTCAGCTTTCTTCTTGTTGGTTTTATTTCTCTTTTGTCCCAGTGGAAGTTTTCCAGTAAAACACTTCCCAAGTTTTCTGGGATTTCCCTTGAAGCCAGATCCTGCAGCAGCAGGAAAATGAGGGAGCTGGGAAGGGAAATGGAGCTCACGGAGCTGGGACCTCTCCCTGAACCCCAAAAGTGTCCCAAAAATGGAACTTTTGCGGGTTTTATTCCTCGTAAGAGAATCCTGGAATGGTTTGGATGGAAGGGGCCTTAAGGATCTTCCATTCCCACCCCTGCCTTGGGACACCTTCCACTGTCCCAGGCTGCTCCAAGCCCCGTCCAGCCTGGCCTTGGGCACTGCCAGGGATCCAGGGGCAGCCACAGCTGCTCTGGGAATTCCATCCCAGCCCCTCCCCACCCTCCCAGGGAACAATTCCCTCCCAATATCCCATCCATCCCTGCCCTCTGGCAGTGGGAAGCCATTCCCTGTGTCCTGTCCCTCCATCCCTTGTCCCCAGCCCCTCTCCAGCTCTCCTGGAGCCCCTTTAGGCCCTGGAAGGGGCTCTGAGCTCTCCCTGGAGCTTCTCCTCTCCAGGTGAATATTCCCAGCTCTCGCAGCCTTTCCATGGCTCAGCCCTTGGAGCATCCTCCTCCTCCCAACCCTTTGGAATGCACCCCAAACCCAGCACGCCGCAGTGCTCTCTATCCCACTGCAGCCTCCTCCCACCTTAACCCCGGCTCCCTCCTTCTGCAGCTGATCAAGGAAAAATTACTGGACCTTCTTGGAAAAGAGGAAGAGGACGGGAGCCATGACGAGAACGTGGTGAGGGGAGAAGGGGGAATTCCCTGGGGATGCTGGAGCTCGTCCCAAGGCTCTGGAGCTTCGGAAAGAGCCTCATCCCAGAATCTTTTCCCAGGAAAAGATTGTTGGGATCCTGTTGTTAAAATATAATAAAATTATATATTAAAATTCGGCCCCTGCCCGGATTAAGGTGCAAACAGGACCCGATGCCAGCGACAACAGTGTGGGGTTTATTGGATAGGAATTAGGAGAGAGAGAGAGAGGAGAGAGAAAAAGCAAGGGAGAGAAATAGAAAAGAGGTGGGGGGACAGAAGGAGAGTGACAGGGACAGAATAAGGAAAACATCCCCATCCCTGGATCCCAAGGATGCTCCGTTGATCCTCTCCAGCTGCTCTTGCTGGTGAAGGCCCCCCCAAAGCACAGAATCTGAAGGGTTAATGTAGCTCAGGGCAGGTGGGGAATCCCAGGCACCGCCCTGGGGGGAGTTTGCCCTTGTTTCTGACAACAGACTCCGGGTTTGTGGTGTCACCTGCAGTCCTGCAGTGCAAGAGGCTTCAGGAATGACTCCAGGGGGTCTGTGATGGACCCTGACACCCCCTCAGCTGCCTCTCACGGGAATGTCCCGTGGCTGTGGCCGGTGGGGTTGGGGGTTCCCCCGCTGGGCCGGTTTGTGTGGGGAGGATGGGGGTTCAGTGCCTCTGAGCAGAGCCCCGAACGCAGCAGAGACTCTGCCCTGGCTGGGTGTGGGGTGGGGGAGAGCAGAGCCCACAGAGGCCAGGCTTGCACAGCCTCACCCCGAAACAGGGCCGGCCGGGACAGCAGCACCCCAGGGCGTGGGGAGGGCTGGGGCTCGTTTCCCCATCGTTATCCAAAGGGAATGGCCTGGCTCAGCTGCTCCCTGAGGGAATGGCCTGGCCATTATCGTTATCCAAAGGGAATGACCTGGCCCAGCTGCTGCAGCAGCTCCAGAGCAGCCTCGAGCCCCTGCACTGGAAAACTCCGCTCCTGCAGCTGCTGGGGGTGAGCAGGGGCTGAGCTCTGCCCCTTCCATCCCTGCCACGCCACGGAGCCCCGCAGGGGTGGAACAACCCATTCCCCAAACGTGGCTCAGCAGGGATGGAATAACCCATTCCCAAACTCCAGCTCATGGCTGCACTCACAGCCTGGGGACTGCCCTTGTTTTGGGGTGAAGCTGTGCAAGCCTGGCCTCTGTGGGGTCTGGTCTCCTCCACCCCAAGCCCAGCCAGGGCAGAGGCTCTGCTGCGTTTGGGGCGCTGGTGGATGCATTCCTCTCCCTCAGCCTTGTTTGAGGTGAACACAAGGCCTGTGAGGAACGGCTGAGGGAGCTGCGGTTGTTTAGCCTGGAAAAAAGGAGGCTCAGGGTTAGGGTTTGGGGTGGCCTCATCACTCCCTACAACTCCCTGACAGGAGATTGCAGCCAGGGGGGTTGGGCTCTGCTCCCAGGGAACAGCAACAGGACAAGAGGACACAGCCTCGAGCTGTGCCAGGGGAAGTTCAGGTTGGATAGCAGGAAAAATCCTTCACTGGAAGAGTGACTGGGCACTGGAATCTGCCCAGGGAGGGGTGGAGTCACCGTCCCTGGAGGGGTTTAACAAAGCCTGGACGTGGCACTCAGGGCCATGGTTTGGTTGATGAGGAGATGTTGGGTTAGGTCGTGGCTTGGACTTGATGATCTCAAAGGTCTTTTCCAACCTGGTTCATTCTGGGATTCTGTGATCGAGGGATGGGTTTCCCTTTCTCCAATCCCAGCAGTTTGACTCCCAGCCCAGAGTTCTCCAAGGAGCTTTCTGTGGTTGCAGCTCCTTTATCCAGATTTTGTTCTAATGAGCAAAACTTCCCATCAGTGTTTGAGGCATGAACCGTTTCGGTCTCCGACAAGCTGGGAGGGCCAGGGAGCATCCAGCGGCTCCGGGATAACGCATCCCACGCTTTTCCATCGGCAGAGCACCTGTGATCCAGTGCCAAACCACTCGGAGAGCCTGAGCCACACTGTGACCGTGCCCCTGCAGGCCCCGCTGGGGACGCTGGAGGAAATCGCCTGCTGACCCCTCCCCACCACAGTGCCCATCCTGAGGAAGGAAAACTGCACAGGGAAAACAGGGACCCAGCTCAGGTTTGCACCAGGGGGAAAAAAAGAGATGGAAAAAAAATACTGGGAAAAAATATTGGAAAAAAAAATACTGGAAAAAAATGATGGAAAAAAATTATTTAAAAAATCTATTAAAAAATAAAAAAAAAAAAAAAAGAAGAAGAAACTCGCTATGCATTAAAATAATAAAAAATAATATAAAAATATAAATTCTAAATATACTCTGCCCAAAGTGAGAGGCGCCTTGGANGAAACTCGCTATGCATTAAAATAATATAAAATAATATAAAAATATAAATTCTAAATATACTCTGCCCAAAGTGAGAGGCGCCTTGGACCTGACTCCTGTTGTCCTTTCCTCCTTGGGGGGGTTTGGCTCCAACCTGGGAAGCAGCTCCGAGGCTGGGAGAGCTGGGAATGTTCACCTGGAAAAGGGAAGGTCAAGAGAAACCTCAGAGCCCCTTCCAGGGCCTAAAGGGGCTCCAGGAGAGCTGGAGAGGGACTGGGGACAAGGGATGGAGGGACAGGGCACTCTGGGATTGTCCAAGCCCTGAGCAGCAGCAGCAGCAGCAAATCCCAGAGGAAGCATCCCCAACATCCCGAACGATGCAGGCCAGAGCTTTTCCTGGCCCCGGGATTCCCCAGCTGCCTCTCTCAGCTCTGTTCCTCTTTGCAGTCCCTGGGTTTCAGTGCCACAAGGAGCATCCCAGAATTCTCCATTCCCACCGCCGTAGGCTGAGAGTTTTAGGATAAAAGAGACCCCAAAGTCGCCGCTCTCGGATTCTTCTCCCGGTCGCGTCCTCCGCGTGGGGTTGGGATGAATCTCGAGCTCAGCCCAAGGTGAGCATCCCTGGAGAGGAGCCAGGGGGCTCCCTATGGATCATCCCAGTCCTGCTGCTCCTCCTGCAGTGCCGGGAGAGTCCGGGAGCGGCGCTGCCCGGGAGGGAGGGTTGGGTTCATTTCTTTTTTCATTTTTGGGGGGAATTTTTTGTAATTTCCTTCTTCTCCCATCCATGGATTTTGTGCTTTCTCCTCGTTCTCCTGACTGACATTAAAGCTGGTCTTGTGGAAATGGCCAGGCTGTGTCATTCCTGCCTTGCCCTCATCCCGAGTGGGAGGGCAGATCCCAGGAGCTTCCCTGGGCTCTCCCTCATCCCTTATCCCTCCTCTTCCTCCCCACCACGTCCTCACACAGCTCCGGGTGGGGTGGGAGTGGGGCCATGGCCGTGCTCAGCTGCATCCCTGTCTTCTCTGGGATGTGCCGGGATCTCTGGGATGTGCCGGGATCTCTGGGATGTGCCGGGATCTCTGGGATGTGCCGGGATCTCTGGGATGTGCCGGGATCTCTGGGATGTGCCGGGATCTCTGGGATGTGCCGGGATCTCTGGGATGTGCCGGGATCTCTGGGATGTGCCGGGATCTCTGGGATGTGCCGGGATCTCTGGGATGTGCCGGGATCTCTGGGATGTGCCGGGATCTCTGGGATGTGCCGGGATCTCTGGGATGTGCCGGGATCTCTTTGCTGACCTCTGTGTTGGAAATCTCTCTAGGAGGTTTTGGGATTGTTCAGCCAGGAGAGGAGAAGCTTTGGGGTGACCTCTTTGAGGCCTGAAGGGAGCCTGGAAAAAACATGGAGAGGGACTGGGGACAAGGGATGGAGGGACAGGACACAGGGAATGGCTTCCCACTGCCAGAGGGCCGGGACGGATGGGATATTGGGAAGGAATTGTTCCCTGGGAGGGTGGGGAGGCCCTGGCACAGGGTGCCCAGAGCAGCTGTGGCTGCCCCTGGATCCCTGGCAGTGTTCAGGGATGGATGGGGCTTGGAGCAGCCTGGGACAGTGGAAGGTGTCCCTGCCCATGGCAGGGGTGGGAAATCAAGGATCTTTCAGCTCCTTCCAACCCAAACCAGTCTGGGATTCTGGGAATTCAACTTTTCCTTTACTGATCCACTTTACCGGGCTCTGAGGCGTAACAAGAAAATCCATTTCCATCCAAGTGCATCCCAAAACATGTCGGCAGCGGCTTCATCCCTGGATCCAGGCACCGAGGGGCTGCTCTGCCACTTCTCCAGCACTGGGAGAGACCTGGGAATTCTAAGAAACACCCTCAGGAAGGGATGAGGGTTTGGGGTGCCTGGAAAAGGTTTGGGGTGCCTGAGCCCTGATGGAGAGGGATGGGAGGAGATTTCACTTCCAATTCCAAACCTCATCGGGATGAAGGGTCCCTTTTCCAGAAAAAAAGATGGTCAAAGATGAGGAAAAGCTGTGAGGGTGATTTGGGAATTCGGGAGGAAAACCAGAGTTCAAACCCCAGCACAGCCCCAGCTCTGCTCCAGTGCCCTGGGTTTTCCAGGGAAAAGGGAAGCTCCATTATTCGCTGTAATTAACCCTGTGCTGGCTCGGAGCACATTCCAAGGAAAGGAGAAAGGAGTGGAAAAGGCACCAGCAGGTCCATCCCACCCCGTTAGGTGTTGGATGGATCTCGGCAGTGCCCAAGGATGGAGCAGGGATTGGAGCAGAGATGGAGCAGGGATGGGAGCAGGGAGCAGGGATGGGAGCAGGGATGGAGCAGAGATGGGATAGGATGGGATGGGATGGGATGGGATGGGATGGGATGGGATGGGATGGGATGGGAGCAGGGATGGGAGCAGGGATTGGAGCAGAGAGCAGGGATGGAGCAGGGATGGAGCAGGGATGGGAGCAGGGATGGGAGCAGGGATGGGAGCAGGGATGGAGCAGGGATGGGAGCAGGGATGGGAGCAGGGATTGGAGCAGAGAGCAGGGATGGAGCAGGGATGGGAGGGGAGCAGGGATGGAGCAGGGAGCAGAGATTGGAGCAGAGAGGATGCTCCCTGCACAGGAGGCTTTTCCCAACCATCAGCTCCCAAAAACCCCAAAATCCTGATGGAAAAAATGAAGAAAGAATCCCCATGGGAGATGAAAATCCCGAAATCCCATGGACAAGGTGGGAAAATCCAGAGTGGCACTGATCAGGGAGTTTGGCCAAGCTGGAACTCAGGAAATCCATCCTCAACCACAAATCCATCAAAGCTGGAATTGCCATCCGAAGGGATGATCCCCCCTGGAGCTCCGCAGGAGCACTGGATCATCCCTGCTGGGCAGCAGGGCCCAGGCCTGGGACAATGCAGAAAATCCCATGGAAATGCTTCAGGAGGAAAAGCAGAAGCAGAACTGGCTCTGAGGAGCAGTTTCTGCAGTGCAGCCGTGGTTTTGGGGAATGGGAGGGCTCAGCTTGGCGTGGAGAGGGCTGGATCCCAGCCCAGGGCAGAGCACATTCCCAGGATTTACGGCCCAGCCACCACATCCCTGAGCAGCTCCCACAGGGACCAGGAAAACACCAGGAAATGCTCCTGGAGGCACCTCCTTTCGCTCAAGGTCACCCAAGCAGCTCTCCCTGTTCCTCCTTCATTCCCGGCATTCAGGAGGCTCCTGCATCCCACGGGATGCTCCAAGCACCAGCACTTCATCATTCGCAGGAATCACCGACTGTGAAGGCATTCCATGGTCCATCCTCCCTGCTCCTCCCCCCGAGCCTGCGGCAAGGACAGCAATTAGAGGCAATTAACGGGAATTTTCAGCAGGAAAATTGTCCTTGGTTTGTGTCAGTTTGGGCAGGAAGAGCCCAATCCCAATCCCCATCCCAATTCCATCCCGATGGGAATTCTTGTGTTGGTTCCTCTCCCACGCCTTGGTGGTTTCTGAAGGTTTTGTTGCCTTCTCCACTCCAAGAGCTCAGTGATGATCTATCAGTTCCTGGAATTCCTGGGAGCTGCAGCTCCTGATGCTCGAAACTTCTGTGTCCAGCGTGTCCTTGGCTGTGTCTGAGCACATCCCTATGAACGTGTTCCATGTCTGACTCCAGTTGAAGCTCTCGGAAGTTTTCCCTCCCCTCCTCCCTGTGTTTCCCAGCCTCTCCATTGGTATTCCAGGCAGGAATATTCCCCAGCCTCCTTAAAGGAATCATCTGCACACTCCGCAGAGTTCCTGCTCGTCCTGAGCTCGGAGCACACCCAGGGCCATGGATCAGGACAATCCAGGGTTTCATCCGGGAAAACTGTGGAGCAGGGCTGGAATAGGGAGATCAGGCTGATCCCCGCTGCATTCCTGGAAGGATCAGAGCGTTGGAATCCTCAGTGACATCCCTGGGATTTCCGTGGAGCTCCGGGGTGCAGGTGGGGTGGGACCATTCCCAGGTCACTAATTTGGGGAATTCTTGCTCCCAGCTTCACATATTTCCCCCTCCAAGAATTCCTTTTTTATTAAGTTTGTATCCCTCCTGCAGCCTGGCCAGGATCTGGGGCTCCCCAGGCTCCCTCCGTGCCCGCAGCAAAACCGTTCCCGTCACTTCAATAATTCCTTCATTTCTCACTCCAGGATTCCCGAGGCCCCGGCGCTGCTCCCGGCACGGCTGTGCCTGACCAGCCGGCGCCGCTGGAATCTGGGATCGCTCCAGGGCAGCTCCAGGGGCTGCTCCATGCTCTGCGTCCTGCTCAAGGCCACCCAAACACAGCCCTGCAGGGGGACAGTGGGTACCACATTCCTGAGCCATCCAGGCTGATCCCACATTCCTGAGCCACCCAGGCTGATCCCACATTCCGGTGCCATCCAGGCTGCTCCTGCCCCATTCCTCCACCATCCAAGCTGCTCCAGCCAGGCTGCTCCCACATTTCCCCGCTCAGACATTCCCAGGAGTGATCAGTTGGATTGTGGAGCTGTTCCCAAGGGAAGGGCAGGGCTGGCTCCCTGCAGGGATGGGATGTTGGCTCCACAGCTGCTCCCGGCTGGAAGGGCAGCAGCTCCCGGCTTTTCCTCCATGTTCTTCATCCTCCCTTTTCCTCAGCCTGGCTGAAATTCCCACTGGGTCCCCTCCAGGATCCACATCCTTCCTTGAACACTCCCGGTGCGGGTGGGAGGGACTCGGCAAAGAGCAGAAAAACCTCAGGCACAGCAGGGAAGTTTGCAGAGCACAAATCCCGTTTTTTCCACCCCAGGAAAAAGGGGACAGGAGAGGAGCAAAGCAGAGTGGGACCGGGTGGGGAGATCCCACCTTTGGCTCTTGGAAATATCCCAACGGTTTTTCCCAGGTCCAGTGCTGGGACTGCTCGGGTGCAGGTTTGTTCTGGTTTCCCACATTCTATGGGGGACATTGGTCGTCTAGAGGCTCCTTGGGGGGATTTTGTTCATTAGGGTAATTAATGGCTGTAATTAGTGAATTCCCAGCTGGGAATTTCACCTCCAACCGCAAACCATTGCTCCCGGAGCAGGAGCACCATGGGCCGTTTCCATGAGCAGGATCTGCAGGAATAACCCTGGCAGGGTTTGGGGCTGGCACAGGAATGTCCGAAGGAAGGGAAGCAGCCATCGGGAAAATCCCGGCAAGCTGACCCTGTGCTAGTTCAAAAACAGTCCAGTTTTTAGTGAGCGGGAGGAGCTGCTCGAAACTTCTGTGTCCAGCACAGAGCCAATCGCTGAAGGCTCTGACCACGGGCAGGTTACCAGCCCAGTTAGAGAAGCTGGTAACGCCTCTGGGGTGACATATTTAAGAAAGGAAAAACCGGGGGAAGCTGTCTTTTCTTCTCCCGAGGGGTGGTGAGGCGGCCGCCAGGACCCATCCCGGCAGGGGCTGCTGGGGGCCATGCGGCTGGGACCTGTTCCCGAGGCCGGGGCCTTCCCAAGGCCAGGACCTGTTCCCGAGGCCGGGACCTGTTCCCGAGGCTGGACCTTCCCAAGGCCGGGGCCTTCCCGAGGCCGGGACCTTCCCACGGCCGGGGCCTTCCCGAGGCTGGGCCCTCCNGGACCTTCCCGAGGCCGGGACCTTCCCGAGGCCGGGGCCTTCCCGAGGCTGGGATGGCGTGGCCGGAGCCCTCCCGAGCCGGAGCCGCCCGTGTGGTGCCGCCAGGGCCCATGTGGCCGCAGCGAGAGACATGGAGAGCAATTCCCCGATGCGGAGCCCGGACAAGATCAACCTCTCAACTGCAACTTACAGACAACAACTTTCTTCCGAGTCAGAGGAAAAGGAAAAGTGAGGACACGTGAGGAGAACCAACCTGGCAGCACCGAGGTTGGTGAAAACAAGGAAAGGGAGGAGGTGCTCCAAGCGCTGGAGCTGAGATTCTCCTGCGAGCCGTGGTGAGGCCCATACACAACAAACTGTCCCTGTAATTCATGAGGCGCATGGGGGGTGCAGAGATCCACGTGCAGCCCGTGAGGAACAGTGCTCACGCTGGAGCACCTGGATGCTGAGAGGCTGTGATCCAGTGAGGAACTCAAACAGAGAGAGATGACCCTTGCTTTTAGAGATCAAGGAAGAGAGCCTTCGCTTCCAAATTAGAACAGCTCATCCTTAAAAGACTAAACCCCATGAACTAAAGTGACCCACGCCAGGCAGTTGTGGGAAGACTGCTTGGCCCGTGGGAGGGACTCACATTGCAGCAGGCTCAGGCAGGATTGCTGCTTATGGAAGTTATAACCACGCTAGAAAAGTTCACAGAGAACTCTTTCCCATAAGAAGGATCCCACGGCTCAGCAGGAGAAACTCTTTTCCTTAAGCATACTGAAGAAAGATTTTTAAGTGAAATACTGAGCAAAACCCCAGGTTTTGTTTCCTTGCATGGTCAGTGGAAAGAGGGAGGATTGGGAAAGAAAAGTGTTCGGAAGGTTTGCTTTGGTTCTCATTACCTTTTTTACTTTTAATTCTGTCAATAATAAATTTTTATGCTGTTTAGGTTTTGAACCTGTTTTGCCTTAAAGTTTTTTTTTTCAATAATCCGTATCTCAACTCATGGAAATGAAGTTTTCATTTCCCCTCCTCTGCTCAGCTATAGCAGAGGGAAATGAGTGAATGGTTTTTCGTGAGGGCCTGGCACTTGGCCAAAATAAATGTGGGATGAAGGACTCCGGAGAGGAGCCCTCCAGGGAACACTTCAGGGCACCGCTCTGCTCTTACCTCCCCTCTGGGCTGACCCTGTGGATCCCACCTCTCCCAAATCCCTGAATCCCCAGGAATAGCTCCGAGCCCCTCCGGGGCACTGGGATTTCAGGCACTGTTGGATTTTCCCAGTTAAACCCACGGCCGAGATTCTGGGAAGCTGCTTTACTTTGGATAACCCAGAAGTGCAATTCCAACAGGAATTTTCACTGGACCAGCCTGAATTCCCTTTTCCAGCACCTTTCCCATCCCACTTGGCAAGGGGCTTCCCAAGCTCCCCGGAGCCTTTTTCCATTGGGTTTCCTCTGAATAAGGGATGGGAGCACCGGAATTGGTTACCTTGGAGCTCATTCAAAATTTCCACCTAAACCCCGACCTCGGGGACTCTGGGAGTGCCCAATTCCCATTCCCATGGCAGTGACTGGAATGTGGCGGCACCCTGGGGAGCCCTGGCTGGACAGAGCTGAGCCAGGAGCCCGCGGAGCAGGAAAAATCCCCAAAAATCCAAGTCCAGGAGCAGCCCCAGGCCAGGGCTGGAGGCAGAAACCAGGAACGGTGGGAACAGGATTTGGGAGAAGGGCGGAGCCTTGGGAACACCTTCAGGCACCTCCAACAGGGATTTCTCCAGCTGCAGCCATGGAAAACCATCCCCAAAGAGGCCCTGTCACCATCCAGCAGCAGCCTGGGGAGGCAGGAGCTGCTCCAGGGGCTGGGAGGATCCAGAGGAAGCATCCCTGTGAATTCCCTGTTTGTTGGCTGAGAACAGGATCCAGCTTTTCAATTATGGATGAGAAAAGAAGGGATAATGGGTGGATTTACAAGCAGCACTTTGTCATGTGGGGCACCCATGAAAAATTCAGGAGCTTGGGAAGAGCCTTTTTCCCTGCATAGAATTCCCAGTCCTCCCCTCACAGCCAGGCTGGAAAATGCTCTGCCAGGACCTGGAAAAAACATTCCAAAGGGGCTCCCAGCTTGTAGCTAAATTTTACTTTAAATATTCCAGATTTGTGCCTGGTTCCCTGTGGAAGAGAATTCCCCCATGGGGCTGGGAATGGGGCCTGGGAGCTGGGAATTGTGTGCAGGGATCCAGAGGGGAAGGGGACAGGGATCAGGCACCGGGAAAGGGACAGGGATCGAAAAGTGGGAAGGGACAGGGATCAGACACTGGGAAGGGGGCAGGGATCAGGCAGGTCCCAAAGGCTGGAGAGGCAGAGCCACAAAAGCAGAGACTGGGAAGAGGACTGGGATCCTTTCCCAGTGTTCCGGTACCCCCTAGGCCTGGGACACTCCAAACATGGAGCGGGGCTGCAGAAAAAGCATCCCAAGCTCCTCATCCCTCCCAGCTGGAAGGAGCTTTGAGATCCCTAAGCAGGGATCAGCAGCACTTTGGAGCAGAGGAATCTGGCCTGGATCCCCAAAATGTGAGATCAGACCCATAAAAAGGGGGGAATGAATCCCAAAGGAAAATCCTGGATCCCCAAAACATCAGGAAATCAGCCCTGCAGGAAGGGGGGAATGAATCCCAAGGGAAGAGCCTGGATCCCCAAAATGTGAGGAGATCATCCCCGTGAAAAGGGGCAATGAATCCCAAGGGAAAATCCTGGATCCCCAAAACGTGGACAGCTCAGCCCCTCTACACTTAGGACAAGGATGGCTCCAAGCCCCTCCTGGAGCAGCAAGGCTGGGACTCAGGGACACAGATCCAGGGAAAAGCCCCAAAGGCAGCAGGATCAGCAGTTGGACACCACCTGGATGTGCCACTCACGGCCCTGTCCCCATCCCGCAGTGGCACCGCAGAGCCAAGCACAGGAATTTGCCGGATCTGTGGAAAACGAGGCTCCTGATTTGTTTTTAATGGCATTGTTTACTGGCAGGGAAGTCTCCCGGAGCCAGAACTTGTCTCTCCTAATAAAAAACAAGGAAATAACAACGGGAGCGGGGAGGGAGAACGTTTGGAAGCCATCAAGGTTTGATTTGATTGATCCTGGTAATAAAGCAGGAACTGTTAGGCTGGAACAGAGGTTGTGGATCCCCATCCATAATTTCAGAGGGAATGAGAGCTGTGAATGTGCAAACCCCCCTCAAACTCCAGGATGGAAAATTCAGGAAGGGTTGCGGAAAAAATTGGAAAGAGGATTGGGGGTCCCAGCACTGGATGCTGCAGGATCCCAGCCCCAGTCCCAGTCCCAGTCCCAGACCCAATCCCAAACTCAGTCCCAGTCCCAGTCCCAGTCCCAGTCCCAGTCCCAGTCCCAGTCCCAGTTAGGAGCTTGTGGAAACAGGACGGGGGAAGTGGGAGCGGGACGAGGGGAGAGGGAAGGAGGACACGGGGACAGGGAAGAGGAGGCGGGCAGGGAGGAGAGGGCTCCGAGCGCTGTCCCTGAGCAGCAGCAGCAGCGGGAACAACGAGGGATGAACGGATCGTGAGCTCATTCCCGTCCCCCTGCGCTGCCGGAGGGAGGAGGGAGAGCCCGGGAAGGAGGGAGAGCCCGGGAGGGAGGGATAGCCTGGGAAGGAGGGAGGGCTGGCAGGAAGGTGGTGCTGAAATTTATTTTGCTTCTCATTATCCTGCTCTGATTTTGTTGGGAATAATTTCGATCAATATCCCCAAGTTCCAACTGTTGTGTCCGTGATGGGATCGGGGTGGGATCTCTCCCTCTCTTCCTCTCAACTCTTGAATCCTTCTTTTTATTCCCTCTCCCTGTCCTGCAGAGGGGACTGTCCAGCCAAGGCCACCCCAACATGCACAAAACCCCCCGAGCCCGCAGCCCAACCCAGTCACTGCCGCCATCCCTGGGGTGCCCTTCCCGAGGGTGCTCAGGACGGGAGGGAAAGGTCAGGAACACGGAGAACCCCATCCTCAAAGATCCCAGAATCCCAGAACCAAAGAATCCCAGGATGGTTTGGGTTGGAGGGACACTTAAAGCGCACCTGGTCCAACCCCACCTCAATGAAGGACAACACAAAGAGGGACAACACAAAGACATCCTTAAAAATCCATTTTTGGGGTCCCACGTTGGCAGCTCCACACATCCCAAGGACACATCCAAGGACACATCCAAGGACACAACCCAAGGACACATCCCAAGGACTCATTTCCAAGCCTTGCCAGGGCAGCGTGGCCTGGCAGAGCCACTGAACTCTTGAGGGACCACAACCACCCAGGAGCTCTGAGAAGGGGACGTTCCCAGCATGTAAATTCCCCCAAAACCTTGGGAAAGTCCAGGTTCCCAAGCAGGTTGTGGTGGGGAGGTGTTTCCAGGGCTGTCCCATGCTTCCTTTATCCCCTTCATTCTGTTTTCCTCTTGGATTCCAAGGCTTCGGCTGGAATTGTGCCCCTGCCAGTTGTTCCGATCACAAACCCAAGGGTTTGATTACATCAAATGTCTCCCAAAACAGCTGCTTTTCCCTGGATCACTCACTCCGAGCAAAACATTCCCGTTTTTCTGTGCTCTGGCTTGGAAATGCCCTTCCCTTCCATTTTGCCAAAGGATTTGGTCTAAAATGGGAGCTTTGCCCTCATCTCCGTCCCTTTCCAGGCCCAGTTTGGCACCGATTCCCTTTCCAGGCCCAGTTTAGAACCAATTCCCTTTCCAGCCCCAGTTTAAGACCAGTTCCCTGTCCAGGCCCAGTTTAAAACCAATTCCCTGTCCAGGCCCCGTTTAAGCCCAATTCCCTGTCCAGGCCCAGTTTAGCTTCAATTCCCTGTCCAGGCCCAGGTTAAAACCAATT
>VZTE01001752.1:172100-183103 GCA_013397775.1 Eulacestoma nigropectus
AATTTAAAATTTAAAATAAAAATTAAAATTAGGATTAAAATTAAAATTCAAATTCAATAACAAATCCAGGAAAGGTCCTGGTTTTTTGGAAGTTATTTTATTTCTTTTTCCAGACCAAAGCCCACATTTCCTGAGGAAACCCTCCAGCTCCAGCCTGGTGCTGGCCAGAGGCTCCAGACATTCCAGCCCGGGATGGGAACAGGGACAGGAGGAGAAGGAACGGCCTCAGGGCCAGGGGAGGCTCAGGTTGGACACCAGCAGGAATTTCTCCATGGAAAGGGTGCTCGGGCCTTGGAACTGCCCGGGGAGGTTTGGAGTTCCCGTCCCTGGAGGTGCCCAAGGAATTCCTGGATGTGGCACTCAGAGCTCTGGGCTGGGGACAAGGTGGGCATCGGGCACAGCTTGGACTCGATGATCATGGAGGGATTTTCCAAGATCAGAGATCCTGGGATTCTGTGAGCTGCTCCATGAACGGAGCACAATTCACACCTTTTGAGGATCTGCCCCAAAACTCCCCCACAGGTGCTCCACAGCCCCTTCCCCATCGCCTGCAAGTGGTGCTGGAGGATCTGATCCCTGCTCCCTGTCCCTTTTCCCTGTTCCCTGTTCCTGTTCCGTGTCCCTGTTCCCTTTTTCCTGCTCCCTGTCCCTTTTCCCTGTTCCCTTTTCCCTGTTCCCTTTTCCCTATCCCTGTCCTCACTCCCTGCTCTCCCCCTCCCTTCCCTCCCCACTCCGATGAATTTAAAGGAGCATTTATATCCCGAAGCCCATGTTTACAGTTTCTAATGGAGTTCCAATCACGGGCTGGGAAAGAGCTGGAATTGAGCCTGTCTCCGTAATTTATGGGCAGTGCAATCCCAACCCAACGGATCCCTCTCGGGAAGAACGGGAACATTTGTCTCCGGAGCCCCGGCAGCAATTCCTCCTGCTAATAGAGTCTGTGATCCAAGGGAAACAATCCTGCCCAGGGACAGCAGCATCCCAGGGGATCCAGAGGGCTGGAGCAGAAGGCAACAGGCTACGAAAAACTCTGGGATGCACCAGGATTGGAGTGGGAGGAGGAGCAGGGACATCCACGTCCCACCGGGAGAATGGGGACATTCCCTGTCCTTCCCGTGCTGGCAGACCCCTCCTCTCTCCGTGTGTCCATGGAACAGCTGAATTTAGGGATTGGTTCCTGCCCCTGTGCCGGCCCAGTTTTCGCCAGGCGGTTTCTCCAGCAGGAACCAGCCCAGCAGGGACTCGGGCATGGGGCCTGGTGGCTTTTAGGACACCCAAAATTCAGATCCCCCGCGGCTGCCTCTTCCCAGCTGGATGAGCTCATGTCTCCCAGCTCCTCCTGCAGGAGGAATTCCCAGGACAGGAATTCCAGAGCCAGCAGATCTCAGGCACATTTTGGGAGCAGAAACCTTGTCCTGGTGTGTCCCTGCACAAAACCAATCCATGGAATTCCTCTGAGCATTCCCAGGGGGAAGGGACAGTGAATCATCCCAGAATTCCAGACTGGGTTGGGAGAGACCTTAAAGCCCCCCAGTGCCATGGGCAGGGACCCCTCCCACTGTCCCAGGCTGCTCCAAACTCTGTCCAACCCTGAACAATTCCAGGGATCCAGGGGCAGCCACAGCTGCTCTGGGCACCCTGTGCCAGGGCCTCCCCACCCTCCCAGCCAGAAATTCCTTCCCAGTATCCCATCCAACCCTCTGTGTCTCCATTTGAAGGATATAATTTATATTAAAAAGACATTTTTGGCTCAATAAGGCCCAGGAGGAGCAAGACTCCCAAATAAACCCTCCCCACTCTCCCCCAGGGCTGTGCCAGGCTGTGAAGAGCAGCAGTGCTGGGACATCATCTCCATGTCCATCTTCATGACCTTGATTTTGCATGACAAGCTGCATATTAATTAATTAATTACTTAAAGAACAGCCCCAGCGTTCCCTGGAAGAGGCCATTCCTTTAATCCTGACAGGTAATTACAGCAGCAGCCACGATGAATCTCCCCGAGCACTGTTTGTCTTTAGGAGAGGCTTTAATTCCAGAGGGTTTCAGGCTGGAGGGAGCTGGGGATGTGTCAGGGGATGAAGGAAGGCTCAGGACCACCCGGAATGTGACTCCCTGATCGAGCCCCATCCCTGCCTTTCTCCCAGTCCGTGCGAGGAATGCTCCGCTGAAGGAAGCAGGAGGGATGGGACCGGGCAAATAAAATCCACTGGAGAAATTCCCAACAGCAGGACAGACCTCTGGAAGTCACTGCCATCATCTGTCACCAGGCAGGGTCTGAGGAGGGGTCTCCCTTTATGGGGATAATGGGAAAATCCACAGTTACAGGAGAGAGGGAAAAAGAAAACTGAGATACTCTGTGAGGAGTGGAAATCACAGCCTGGTTCCTCCTGCACTGCTGTGCTCAGCCCCTTCAAACATCCCACAGGAATTCCAGCTCCTCCCGTGTCCTCCAGAGGGAGAGGAAACCTCCAGCTCGCTCCAAACTTGCTCCAGCCACCCCCAAAGTCTTGGACAAGGTGGGAATTTGAGGCTCTCTTTATCCAGCCAAGAACTCCACAAAGCTGGAGGATCTCCACCAGCCCAGCAGGATCTGTGGGATCTGTGGGATCTCCACCAGCCCAGCAGGATCTGTGGGATCTCCACCAGCCCATCAGGATCTGCGGGATCTCCACCAGCTGTGGATGAAAACCAGGCCCTGCTGTCCTTGCCTCCCACATCCCAGGGGATCCCAAAATCCCAGGTGATTTTTTAAGCTGCCATGGCCAAGTCCTTCCTTGCTTATCCCATCCCCCGCTCAGCTCTGAGAGGGGATTCACTCCGGGAGGTGACAAATCCAAGTCACCCAACCCCAGGATCAGCCAGGAAAGGGCTTTGGCTCCGAGCTGGCCTGGGAGGAGCAGCTCCAGTGGGTCCAGGTGGGCCCCTGGTGAGGAGCCAGAGCAGCCACCAACGCGCGGAAAACATGGAGCCTCCAGCTAAAGGGTCCTTGGCATTTTCTGAGGAATATTTCCCTGTCCCATCCCTGGCAGTGCCCAAGGCCAGGTTGGATGGGGCTTGGAGCACCCTGGGATAGGGGGAAGTGTCCCTGGGGGTGACTCTGGATGGGCTTTAAGTTCCCTTCAACCCAAACAATTCCATGGCTCCAAAACCTGTTGAGCGCTGCCCCTTCCTGAAAATATGAAATCCACGGAGATCCAAGGAATTCCCTCTCGTTTTCTCTTCCACCTTTGCAATGATTACACAGCACAAAATGGGATCATTCTCTCCACGTGCTGCTCCAAGGAGCTTCCCTGTGCCAGGACTCGCCGGAATTCCAAGCCCACGGGAAGAGCCCACCGCGTATCCAGCCAGGAGGTGCCGCAGGATGGAGCAGAAGCTGGTGGGATGCAGGAACAGCCCCTGGAAAACACCAGCCGAGGAGATCACGCTGTCCCGATGATGCTCCCATTCCCGACCTTTCGGCTCCAAGCATTCCTGCCCGGCTGTCGGGATCAGCCGAGGCAGCCGGGACGTGCAGAGAGTCATTAGCGGGGCAATTAGCGCTCATTCAGAGCAATCAATCAATCAAACAATCAGAGCTGAGGGACAGCAAAGCCAGGCCTCCCGCGGCAGGAGGTGACAGCGGGGACACCTCGCCGTGGGGCCAGTCCTGCTTTTTCCAAAAACTGGGATTAAACCCCAGGATTGAGGAGCCGGTGCTCAGTCGGTGCCAGAGCCCCGAGCGCTCCGGGCGGTGCTGGCGCAGGGATCGAGATCCAGCAGCATCCCGGCTCCATCCGCGCTGACGGGAGGGTTTATCTCATCCCGGAAAAAGCTGGATTCGGCTGCGGGAAAAGCCCGCTTTTCCAGGCTGGCAGCGCATGGAACCGCAGAGTATGGAATGGTTTGGTTGGAAGGGATCTGAGAGATCCCCCAGTTCCACGAGCGGGGAACTTCCAGGGATCCGGGGAGATCCAGGCTGACAGAGGGGCCGGTGGGGCCCAGAACCTTCGGAGACCCTTCCCGGAGCTGAGCTCAGCCCCGCTGGGGATTCCTGCAGCTCCATTCCCATGGAGAGTTTTTCCTGGCTAGAAATCCTGGATTCTGATTCCTGCTGGATCCTGATTCCTCCTGATCCATCCCAGCTCTGTTTGGATGCTGAGCTCCCCACCAATCCCCTCCACATGCTCCGTGGCAGTGCAGGATCCTTCCTTTTTCTCTCCATGATTTCCAGACACAGCACTGAGACATCCCAGGAAAACCCCAGATTCCCAGCAAACCACCTGGAGGGTTCCCACATGGCCAAGATGAGCCCATCCCAATGTTCCCCTGGGGCCGTGTCCTGCCCTTGGATATTGTCCCACCCACAGGGAAGCATCCCTGGATATTTCCCTGAGCCAAAATCCCCCTGGAGCCACTTCAGCACTCTGGGAACAGAAACATAGGATAGATCCAAGTTCCGAACCCTCTCCGTCCCTCCCTGTCCCCACGCACAGGGACGAGGGGTGAGGCGTCACCGTCCACGGTGACATCCCTGTGAAACCCAAGCAGGGCTGAGCCAGGGATGAGCCACCAGCCATGGTCACCCTGCCCTGGGCCCCCCTGGGTGACCACACCGAGATTTGAGGCTTTCAGGGGTTTTTTGGTGGCCACTTCACTCGGGGTGTCCATCCCGTGCAGGGGGGGACAGCAGCGCTCCTGTGCAGGGACATTCCAGGGATCACAGAGCCTGGAGCTGGGCAGACATTGCCAGGGAAACACGGGAACAGGAGCTGCAGCACCTGGGCAGCCCTGGGGGAGAAGGTGGAGGGAGCAGAGATGGGCAGAACAAAGGGGGAGATGCTCCAACCTTGGCCAGGCGGGAGGAGGAGGGAGGAAAACCAGGAAGAGAGGAAGCAGAGGAGATGGGAGAGGGAGGGACGGAGGGACACGGGGCCACCTGCAGCTCCTGTGTGACCTCCTGGCTGGGAAAGCCACCAAGGAGTGGCCGTCCCTTAAGGAGGTGACGTCCCCACGCTCATCTCCTGCAGAGCACATCCCACCAGCCCGGCAGCGTGTCCAGGGAAGGATGGATTGAGATCCAGGAGGATCAGGCTGTGAGGACAGTCACACCAGGCAGGCACATCCCAAGGATTTGAAGTCTCCTGGTTCCCACCTTTCTCCTCATCCCAGGGATGTTCAGCCTCGAGACCTTCCCAGCACCACTCCCATAAATCCTGTGAGAACAAAGCAGCTCCCAAACCATCCAGGCTCTGCAGGAAATCCCAATTCTTCCTTCACATGTGCTGAACCTCTCCCTGCTGGAATCACCTCATTCCTCCCCCCATTCCCTCCCTCCTTGCTCCTTATCCCTCTGGATGTTCAGCTCTCCCAGGGATGCACCCACTGGAATAAAAACACCTCCCAGTCTACTTTTTGAGTAGCTGAACAGCACAAACTCTTTTTCCCCCATCAGATCCGTTCTCCTTTCCCCCCATCCCTAAAAATAGAAAATAAAGGGATTTATTCTCCCAAAAGCTGATCCTTCTGAAGTTTTTTTTTTCTCCTCACCTGGACGAAAATTGCTCCCACAGGTGTTTGAGGGCTCGGAAAAGCAACAATTTTATCATTTAGGCATTGAAGGATTTCAAATCCCTCAATTATCCCCAATTCCGAGTGGATTGAAGGAGCCGAGGAGCAGCAGCTCCGTAACAATCAACACAAAAGCAGCTTCCAAGTGTCTCTTTTGTGTGGTTTTGTCCATGATCGTGGCAGGGAGACAAATTCTGGAATTTATTCCCTCTAATCCAGGCAGGCAGCAATTGATGGGTTTTTAGGAGGGTGAAAACGGCCGTGGGATGTTCCAGTATTTATGGGCCGCTAAATTTGATTTATAGGGAATTTATTAGCACTGCCATTGGGAAGGGTCCAGGGAGATTAATATGATTTGCATTGATGGGATTAGTATCAATTAACAGCTGCCAGGTTTGTGGAGCGCAGCCCAGGCCTGATTCCCACCGGCTCCAACCCCTGATTCCCACCGGCTCCAACCCCTGATTCCCACCGGATCTGACCCCTGATTCCCACCGGCTCCAACCCCTGATTCCCACTGGATCTGACCCCTGATTCCCACTGGCTCCAGCTCCTGATTCCCAAAGGCTCCAAGCCCTGATTCCCACCGTTTCCAACCCTGGCAGGTGAAGGGGATTTTGCTCTGCAGATGTTTGACCTCAAACCCCACAAATTCTGAGGGGTTTCGTTGTTTTTTCCGGTCCCAGCCCCAGAAATCCCAGCTCTGCTCGTGCTCCCCTCATTTAAGGGGACGTAGTTCCAGGGAAGGGCCCGGGATGGACACGGACTCCATGGGGTGGGGCAGGAGCAGTCTCGGGATGTGCCAGCTCCGCTCCCAGCCCGGAGGAAGGGGCAGGAGGGACTTGGTGGTTCCCGATCCTCGTGGTGCTCCAGTGCCCTCTGGTGCCCGAATTTACGGAGGGGCTGAGCCCGGGATGCGTCTCCTCGGTGCTTTTGGGAAGAGGGAAGAAGCTTTTCCATTGGGATCAACCCCCTTAGCGTGATCCTGAACCCCCCGAAGAGATTAAACCCCACGAAAACTGGGTTTAATGCTCTAAACACCGGGAGCGCTGGGCCACGAGGGGTCCCCCATGGCTGGGAGGGAACGGGGGACTTGCGGTGACTCCCGGTGACAGTCGGGGTGTGGGAGGAAGCAACGGGGCAGGAATTGATGCCTGGGATGTGCCAGGAGCCCCAGCTCCCCCGGCAGGGCGGGTGCAGCTTCCCGGCACGGGGGATCCGGGATTTGGGGCATTAGCAGGGGATTTCGGGTTCTGCTGATGCTTCTTTTCCCTTCAAAACCTCTTGGCTCGGCTGGAAAATCCATCCCAGCTCTGTTCCAGGGCACCAAACGTCACCCACCCTCCAGCCCGGCCTCTGTCCCCTGACCCCGGGGCTGGAGGAGACCGGGAGGGGCTGTCCCCACTCCCCAGGGAACACGGCCCATCCCGAGCCCAGCACGCACGGATGGAGCTTGGGGGGCTCCTGGAGGCTCCCGGTGCCAAGGACAGCCCCGTGGGGAGAGGACAAACCCAAAGAGGTTCAGGAGATGAATTCCCAACATCCCTTTGACTCCTCCTGACAGGAAAACCTTCCCTGCCCGGGGGAATCATTTAAAACCGGCGTTCTCAGGGTGATAACGCAGGGTTTCATCGTGTGCCTGATGTGAGAGCTGCGTCCCAGCTTGCACCAGCTGCAGCTGGGATAGACTGGGATAGACTGGGACAGGCAAAGGCTCGTGGTTGGATGGAGATTGTGCAGCAGCCAGGCTGGGGATGGATGAAAAGCAGGGAATTTCCTTCCCAGATGAGGAGCACGCCTGCCCAGGGGAGGGCAGTGATGTGCTCTGAGCTTGGAATCTGCTCCACCCACCGGGAGCATGGAATGGTTTGGGCTGGGAGAGCTTAAATCCCACCCAGTGCCACCCCTGCCATGGGCAGGGACACCTCCCACTGTCCCAGGCTGCTCCAGCCCGGCCTCGGACACTGCCAAGGATCCAGGGGCAGCCACAGCTGCTCTGGGAATTCCATCCCAGCCCCTCCCCACCCTCCCAGCCAGGAATTCCTTCCCAATATCCCATCCATCCCTGCCCTCTGGCACTGGGAAGCCATTCCCTGTGTCCTGTCCCTCCATCCCTTGTCCCAAGCCCCTCTCCAGGCTCCAGCTCAAGCTGTGGAGCCCTGGAATGTCAATGGGCACCACAAAGCCACTTGTCCCACTGGGAGGGGACATTGTCCCTGGAGATGTCACCCCTCCCGAAGGGAAAACCAGGGCTTTGTCCATGGATTCATGGAGCTGCCTTGGAAGCACCGGGGTGATGGACGGCCAAGATCTCAGTGTGGAATGTCCCTCCCACCCAAACTGCTCCACTGCTCAGGACCCAGAGCCATCTCCAGCCCATTATCCCCCAAAACCTACTTTTAGTGCTTTCCTGGGAGCCACGGGATCCTGGGAAGGGGCTTAACTCACAGAGAGACGTCCAAGGCTGGCACCCATCCTGCTGCTCCAAGAAATAAAACCTGACATGGAATCTGCAAGGCCCAGGCTGTGCTGGTGGTTCCATAGTGTCCCTCAATCCTCCCTCTGGAGCAGTTTGGTCTGGAATCTCTGCAGCTGCCCTGGCTCCGTGCTCTGGGCCTTTCCTTGGCAGGATCCAACAATCCTGATCCTGCTGATTTCCTCCTCCACCACCCGGGAGAGTTTTCCAGCCCTAGGAGTGTTTTTGTGGAATATCCCAAGTGGCCACAGGCACGGATTTGGAATGACCTCAAAAAGGGAGATTTAAATGAAAAATAGGCCCAGGATGCTCCCGGTTTTCCATCCGGAGGGGAAGATTCCCTGGACCCTGCAGACAGCCAAGAACGAGCACCTTTCCAGGGAAGCACTGAGCCTCACCTGCGCTCATTAACAGGGCCTGGTTAATTGGGTTTCAGCCCAATGACAGAGAAGGCAGCAGAGTAATTCCTGTAACTGCCACAGGAAGGATCCTTTAACCGGCAGCCTCCGGGTTCACCCTGAGCTGGCCCCTGCTGGGACGCTGGAAAAGTTCCCCCTTTCCGGAGGAATTCCAGCCAAGCCGTTCATTGCTGGGATCTCCACATCTTGGGAAACGTCCCAGGCGGAGGAGACTGGAACCAGCACCTGAGGAAGGGGAGAGGATGGAGCCTGGTGTTCCCGGGAGCTCCAGGGGCTGCAGGGAGGGAAAACGGGAAGGAGGCTTTTCCCAAAGCACCTGATGCCCCCTGGAATGGAGTGGGGCAGGGAGCGGCTGCAGGCAACACAGCAGTGCAAAGATGCCCCTGCTGAGGACTGAGGATGCTCCCAGAGGTGTTTTCCTGCTGGGAAAATGGAGCTGTGGTTCTTTGGGAATCTTTGCCCTGGGCAGGGGAATCTCCTGCTGCAGCAGCACTTTGGGATGGAGCTTTCCCCACTCCAGCAGGGGTGGGAAAACTCAGGAGAGGGGGAAAGAAGCAATGTCCTGAAGGTCATTCAGCAGAGCAGGGATGGGAGGAGGCCCCGATGTCCCTGGGTGTCCCCAGGCCCTGGGACTCTCCATGGGCTCATGGAATGACAACAGAGCTGGAAAAGCAATAAAGCCCTGACCCTCTCAATCCCTGCCTGGTTTCCCTGGAATCCCATCCCTTCTGCATCCCTGAAGGATGGCTGGGACCTGCCTGGAGAGAAATCAGGCTCAGCTCCAGTCTTGTCCTTGCTTACCTCGTTTCCAGTTTATTTTGCTTTGGAAGCATTGCTTCCATTTCAGGAAAAGCAAAAAATCCACCAGGAGAGGGTTCCCCAGCTTAAGATTTTTTTTCCTACCTAGGAGTGGGAAAAGGAGCTTTGGATCCTGGAAAATGGTTTCCCTGTGGGAAAGGGAAGCAGTGCCCAGCACAGCCCTCTCTGAAGGAAGCAGGAAAATCATCTCAGTGAACAAAGAGCAGCGGCCTGTGTGTCCTCCAGGGAATGAATCCTTGTCCCCACGGAGCTACCAGGAATGAGACTGGGACAAATCCCACTGAGAACTTGAGCCCTGTAAGGAGAAAAGGGCCTTTTCCAAGCTTTAATCCACAGGAATTCTGCTCAGGGGAAGGTCCTCAGCGACAGCCACGGTGTGAGAAGGCTCAGCTGTCACCCGCAGCTGGGGTTTGCCTGGGCTGATGTGGTGAAGCCACTGCAGGGGAACGTCATTGTCCCTTTTCCTGCCCATCCCGATGCCTTCACTGGATAGACGGGGACTGGGCAGAACACAGACTGCCCCAAAATCCTGGAAAGCTCCCCAGAACCACGGGAAAACTTGCTGGGATGAGAGACAGCAGCTACACCTGCAGTGAGGGTGTGATGCCAGCCCGGGGATGGACTCGGCAGGTGAGGAATTCCCGGGCACGGAGTGGGCCCTGAGCATCTCTGAGTGCCCTGGGCATCACCCAGAAACTCCAGCCTTTCCCGGGATTTCGCTGAGGGTTACCAGCGGCTCAAATCGCCCGGGACGGAGTTTTGTTGCGTTTTCTGAGGCGTCAGCGCTTCCAAAGGGTTTCAGTGATGGCTCCAGCCCGCTGTGGGAGCGTCCAGGTGCGGCTGCAGAGCACGGCCCTAAACCCTCATTCCATGCAGACCTGGGGCGGTCCCCGCCAGGACTGAGGAATTTAACGGGAATTTGGGGGATTTCGGGGCTTTTGCTCCGGCCCGAGCGCGGCCCTGCAGCGCCCCCTGGCGGCCGCGCCGCGGCACAGCCGCGACCCCCGGGACCCCCGGGACCAACGGGACCCCCGGGACCAACGGGACCAACGGGACCAACGGAACCGCCGGGACCGCCGGGACCAACGGGACCCCCGGGACCAACGGGACCAAAGGGACCCCCGTGACCCCCGGGACCAACGGGACCAAAGGGACCCCCGTGACCCCCGGGACCAAAGGGACCCCCGGGATCAACGGGACCAACGGGACCCCCGTGACACCAGAGACACCCGAGACCAACGGGACTAACGGGACCCCGGGACCAACAGGACCAGCGAGATCCTCGCGACACCAGAGACCCTCGAGACCCCCGAGACCACCGAGATCCCTGTGACACCAGAGACACCGGGGACCCTGAGACCCCTACGACCCCCGAGACCTCCGCAGCCGCGTGTGCCCCAGCCCCCCGCGATCGCCACGACCCCTGTGACCCCCGCGATCGCCGAGACCCCTGGGGCCCCCAGATCCCCACGACCCCCGTGACTGCTGAGACCTCTGGGACCCCCCCCGGGCCCCCGAGACCCCCGAGACTCCCACAACCACCGAGACCCCACAGCCGCACCCACGGGTGTCTGTGACACCCCGGCTCCTCACACCCACACCCGAGTGTGCCCGTGCCCGCCGTGTCCCCGTGCCCCACACCCACACACGCGTGTGCAAACACTTCACGTGTGAACACAGGAACCCTCACCCGTTAGGAGTGCAAACAGCCCCGCACACCCGTGCCACTCCCACCCGTG
>VZTE01001753.1:4624-63383 GCA_013397775.1 Eulacestoma nigropectus
AAAACAAACAAACAAAAACCACTGGGAAAAGAGAGGGTGTCTTTCCCTACATGCTGTGCTCCTACCTGGCTGCAGCTCCGAGAAGAATCTGTAATGTGCTGACGTTGAGACTAAAAGGCTAAAAGCCGTGTCTTCGTGACTGAAGAGGAAAAAAAAGCGATGGGAATCAATCAAAGGAACATCACATCTCCCGCAGCCCCAGCAGCCTCGGCCTGGTCCAGCTGGCAGAGGTGGGATAGGGAGCTGCTCTGAACACCAGAGGCAGCTTTACTCAGCAGAGGGAGCTGCTATGCCTGAGATTTTTTTGGCTTGTGTGTTTTTAAAGGCCATTTAATGATTGAATGGGATGTTTCATTGACTCATGACCCATAAAATCACACTGTAGCACATCGTCCCGAAAACAGCCGCACCCTGTGAATGCTTGGGACCATTTAAAAATGCAAACAGCAGAGGGAAACTCAAGGTGACCCCTTTTTTCTGTCAGGATGCAACTGTGCACTTTTTCTGCCTTTCCCGCTGTGCCGCAGAGGGCTTTGCGTTACACCTGGCACCAGGGCCACGGGAGCAGCCTTAGGTCCCGCAGTGACACCGTCTGCTGCCGGGTCTCCTGGAGAAGCTGGCCCTGGCAGGGCAGCAAAAGACATTTGTGCGGGAGCTTTGCGGAAGCAGGGCGGAGAAGAAGAGCGTGTCCCAGTGGCTGCTGCCCATGTAACACCCCTTGACAACAGCAGACTCGAGGACCCTGGCTTCTTCGACGTCTCATCCGAGTTCTCACTCGCCATTTTCAAGGACTCTCAGATGCCCAAATCGCACCTCAGAGAATTGATAAACAGTGAGGAAAAAACCCAAACGGGACTATCCTAATGTAACGCTTGACCTTGCTTCTGCCACTCCAAACTCCTGGCAGAGGCATTGGAAGGAGTTTGAGCTGACCGTGCATCATCCTCCCTGCTCCAGCCCATCCTCTGCAGCACAGCCAGGCATGGCAGAGTCACAAACAAATGGAACACATCTTGATCCCTCCCAAAACATAAGCCGAACCGCCACAGGAATTCTAAGAGCGGGAGTTCGTGCGCGCAGATTAGTCTCGGGCAGCGCTTGTAACCGCCATCTCATTTGGCCGCGCTGCTCCTCATCCAGAGGTGAGGCTGCTAAGAGCCTAAGCAGCCGGTACCTTGCTGCGGGTGGCAGGCTTGAACTGGCACAGGACCGAGAGATCTCCGTGTAGGCGACCAAGGTTTATTAGAGAAATTGATAAATTCCAATGACTCTTATACAAAGATAAGCTGCAGTGCCTTCTGAAAGGCAAAGGTGTTTCTGACCCATAGGAGCTGATACAGGTTACCCAGACACCGGTGACCGCAGCAGGCTTGACAGTAAAATAATGATCACCTTGCAGTTAATCTTAGTGGAGTCACAGTTTCTTCCACCTAGTACATCCAATGGGATGTGTACATTGTGTCAGCACGTAACTACCACCTCCTGCCTGCTGCCTTTCTGTCGCTGTCTACCTCGGCAGCATCGCTTCTGTCCCCACTCCATCCCAGGAGCTCTCCCCTCCCTCGTTTGCTGTGTTTAAACATCCAGAGCAACATACATCTATGGAGCGTTTCTAAATTCAACATGAGGCTGCTCTCATCTTTAACTGGATGGGGGAATAAGAAGGTGCAGAACTCAAATCTGTTATTAGACCTTTAAACTAAAATTAAGAAGAAAGAAAACCCTAAAACAAAACCACCGTTCATTTCTCATGGAGAATTCAAACCCTTCACCGGCATGTCCCTAGGAATGGGTTTTTTTTCCGCTTGCAACAGTTAGCAATCGTGGACTTGTATCCCGGAGCACCACGGTGTTGTCCTGCCGGTGAGGTGAGCTGTCATAGGGCTGCACAGAGCAGTGCCGCTGTCCACGCAGCCAGCACGAGGCTGGCTGTCAGTCCGGGTATGGGGTGAGGGCGCAGGGACGGGGTGCCCGAGGTGCAGGAGCAGACCTCGTAGCCGTTCTTCGAGCGGCTCTCGTCGTGCTGTCCCGGCCTGGAGCGCGCCCCGGTCCTGCCGTTCCCGGCTGCCTCGGGGGCGTCAGCCTGCATGTCACTGCACACCAGCCAGTCCCTGGCGATGGACCGTGGGTACCCGGGCTGCACCTCCAGCTCGCTGTCCAGCACCTTCCAGTACTCCTTGCCCTTGAAGAAGTAACTTGCACCTGCAAAGAGACCAAAACCCAAAGACAAGGTGAGCGGCTGTGGGTGCTGTCCCAGAGGATGGGCATAGGAGCACTTGGAGCAGCGGAGGAGCATTCCCACCTCAGCTGAGCCCTGGGGAGTGGAGGCACGTGGGATATCACTGTTTGTTGTCAATATCCCCTCTGGCTGCAGAAGGGATGCTCCAGAGGGTAATGCTGTGCCTGGCCAGGATCTCTCACGCCAGCCAGGAGCCACCAGCAGCTGGAGGTGAATGGTCGGGTGTCGCTTCTTGCGTGCCGAGTCCTAGAGCAGAACCACCTCCTGGTACTGTGGCTGTGTAGGGTCAAGGCCCTGTGAACCCATAGCTGGGCACACCATAGGGAACTCTCCTTCTTGTAAAAGGGCACGGTAAGGCTGGAGACCCCACTACCCATTAAGGGCCTGGGGTGTGTGTTGCTGACCCTGGGCTCAGAAAAATAACCTGAGCCTGACAGGACCCTGGGAACCTTCTGTTCTCAGGTGCCTGCTTTCCACTCTGAACCGAGAGGCTGTCAGTTCTCTAAGCAGGCCCTACTCTCAGGAGGACTCCTACCTATGGGCACGTCACTCTCGGTAGCTTTGGAAATTCAGCCTGAAATGTCTCTGGAAGTGGCCTTCCCCTCTTGCCTAGTTTAATGATTGCTATTACACCGTTAGGTCGCCGGTAAATAAACCCTGGAAGTGCCGCTTTGTTGCGAGTGAATAGCTGGTTGTAAACATCTCCTGTGACAAAATTTTTGTCGTCTTTTCAGGGGGAAGAAACCGCTGAGAAATCTCATCCTCAGAGAATAAGTCGTAACTCTGGGAAAACATCTTTGAAAGTGTTTTCTGTCTCCATCCTCACGTATCCAGCTAAAAATCCAGTGACAGCAAAACCAGTGAGGACCAAATCAGCCCATACTAAGAAAAAAAAATCGCCGCAAAACAGCATCAACTGTGTCCTTTTAATCAAGTGCAATGATTATACCCCCCGATATTTTTGTTGCCTGTTTAAAATTACAAAATCTTCTAGTGAGAAGTGTGGGGAGCTCTGGCTGGAATCACACCTCCCTCTTCAGCTTCCAGCCACCAGGAATGGCCATCTCATCAGGGTTGTGCGTTGGCAGGGTAGAACTGGCTACAGTGCTCGGTAGAGCACTGATTTTTTTTGATGTGCTTTTTTGAACTGCCATATGGACTCACCATCTGACCACCTCGTGGCATCATCTAAAGGGCTGGGTATTCCCTTCCACAGGATGGCCTCCGAAGGATACCCGGGATCCATCCTCCGCTCGCGGTCGTCGTAGCGCCAGTAGAGATTGTCCTTAAAGAAGTAAGTCTTGTCATTGTGAGCCCAGGAGAAAGCGGCGTCGATTCCTCCCAGCGGCAGGCCGAAGTCTGAAATGGGCCGTGGGTACCCTTCCTCCACGTTGTTGTCTTTGAAGACCCAGTATCTGTCTCCTGTGGAAGGGAAACAAGCACAGGATAAAATCACATTTGTTTTACAGCCTAAACCAGTATTTCCCTACAGATGAGCTGAGCTAATGTTTTGTTATCTACTGTGGTGACAAGGCCTCGGGGCTGAGCTCTGGGCATTTAAGGATGGGAATAGGAAGGGGTCAGCCCGTGGGGGAACCTCTGGCTTCAAACAGTTGCTTTTTGTGTCAGGCTGTCCATGGACATAGCCCCGCTTTGCTGCTGAAAGCACGACCGTCCCGGGACATGAACGCACTGACAGCGTCAGTACAGTTGTCACTTTTATGTATTTGATGGAGGCATTTGGTTTTCTGACCCTTGGATTTCTGCCTGATATCCAAAGAAACAAAGTTACAGGCAGCTTTTGTGGGCAAACTGGGCACTTTCTGCTTGGTATTCGGCTCCTGAGAAGCCAAGCGTGGTCCACTTTGGAAGAGAAATAACCGCTTTCTAGAGCCAGATGGGCCGAGAGACCGTGGGTTATACGGGATAGGAGGACGCACAGGGACTGGATAAATCCCACACGAGCAGCTCGCTGCTCTTCAAGGGTCTTACACAGCCACCCCCTCGGCCCGACCTTGGACAGGAGAGAACCGTCAATATGAGGTTTTTTTCCCAAAAAAAATGAAGCGTGACGAGACTGGGCCCCGGTCTGTGTGAGAACAAGCAATTGAACCCAGATGTCTCAATTTCTTCATAGTTCTCTAACCACTGAGACCGTCTTTCTCCTTTTATAACATCTATTTGGGAACCTGGAGTGTCCTTTTAGGTACTGCATTGCCTATTTTAGGGATCAGACTTTTTCCTCTTGGTTTTCTAGAATATCTGAAGAGGCCCTTAAATGCATGCCCATGTATTAGCAGCAGGACCTTAGCGACCAAGGTAATTTGTGTTCTTTGGTTTCTGTCCAGGGATCAAAGAAGCAGCACTGAAGGGAGACAATGGGATGCATTTTATGGCTGGAAAAAAAATTCTGAGTTCGTGTCGGGAGCTGGGCAGGACTAACACACACAGAGAATGCATGACCACAGAGTGTTCCGCCTGGCAGGGACAAGATGCCAGCTGTGGCACATCTGGAATCCCTGCCTCCTGAGCAGCTGGGAGGAGCCCCTGGACCTGAGCTCCTGGTTGGTTGTGTGTTCATCCCCAGCATGGAGAGAAGGGAGGGAAGGAAGGAAGGAAGCGAGCGAGGGCCGCTGTGGTCTGCAGACCTGACTGGGAGGGTCTGGTGCCAGGCATAAGGGTTGGCATGCTCCAGCTGGCCCCATTCCCTCTGGGAAAGCAGAGCGGGGCAGGCTGCCCGAGGGAGCTGGACACAAACGGCAGAGCCTTCCGTATGCTGTTCCGCGGGGAGATGCAGGGCTCCGTGTGGCTCTGCGGGGCTCGGTGCGCCGGCGGTCCAGGAGGGCTTCGGCTGTACTTGGAAAGGCTTCTGCAAGCGTACAGGCTTGTGTGAGACGTGAGCCGTCTCTCTGGCCTGGCTGGTGGAACGGAAACCGAATTATTGCTCCCGGAAGTGCTTGGTTCAGCACTCCTGAAACCGATAATTGCCCCACGTTTCAAGCAGAACGGTCGGGAGACAAAAAGCAATTTCTAAACAGGAAGAATGGAGGGCTGGGATGTGTTTAGCACTTCCAAGTGCATAACCTTGGTGAAACAAGAGTCGGTGCCTGCCAGGATCTTGGGTGACATTGAGTGCACGGGTGGCATCTAACCAGCATGGGTGGATGGTCTGTGGGGGACTCTGACATTCATATAGAAACCAAGAGCTAAACTCTTCCTCCGGCTCTTCTGAAAAAAAAAACTTGCAAGTTTTTTTAAATAAAAAGAGACTTAATTTAAGAAAAAATATAGTAACAGAAATATAGTTGTTAAAACCCACGGTCTTCAGTTTCATTTTTATCCCCTCTCTGACTTCTTCTTTTCTCAGCAACAAATAGTAAAAAGAGAAAAGGTCAAAGGAGGAACAAAACACCTCTGAGTGTGTGTAGAGACGGTTCCCGCTTGTGTTTCATTTTTGAAAAGCTCAGATTTTAGTTACATTTGCCTGAACTTTATCTTCAATGACATTTCCCTCAATTTCTGGGGAACGTGACCGCTACCTTTCGCTTGCCCTCCCTGCCAGCTCGTTTCTCCTGGCATTGCTCATGGACAACAGGTCTCAGACCTGCCCTCGAGATGCTTAACATCTGGCACTGGTGTCTCCTGCCTGGCACCACATTCTACACCTCCAGCACCACGTTTGCTCTCACCTTTGAAGAAGACAATCTTGTGGTCGCTGGTTCTCTCGTAGACTGCGTCCAGGCTGTCCAGGTTGAGCGGCAAGCCCCGCCAGAAACGGTGGATCTGAGCCGGCTGGAGGGAGACCAAGTGCTTATTGCGAGTCAGTCTCCAGAAGTACTTGCCTGGAGGGACAGACTGGACATTACTGAACCACACTCAACCCACCTTCGCTGGGGGGGTGAGCGCCAGGTGGGCGGCAGCAGCAGGAAGCAAAGCGTGTGAGATGGGAGCCGTGATTTAGAGCCAGCCCCCTTTCCAGCAGCAGCTGTGACTGGTTTTTAATTTCTGGCAGTTGTTAGAAGAAATACCCTTTCTTTTTTTGGGATTAAAATAATCCTCTGGACGTTGCGCTTGAGTTGTTATACTCCTGGCCACAGTGTGAGGCTGCGCCGCTGAGCCAGGGCAGGAGAGAGGAGCCTTTCATCTCCTCCCTCCCTCCCTCTCTGCACGGGACCTCCTGCGAGCCTTAAGCAAGAGCATCCAAAAAACATCCCTCTTCCTCCTCTCCTGGAGCAGCCACAGCTTCCTGCACGCAGGACGTCCAGCTGCTTTCGTGTTTGGAAATGTCTAGGACGTTACAATGAAACACAGAAATACCAGAGGGGTTTTTTTGTAATGAAGAAAGGGAGTAAGAAAATAGAGGAGGAGGAAACCATCTGAATAAATCTGGAAGGGTTGAGGTGGGGAAGGAGATACAATTAAGGACTTTGGTACCATCTAGAGGTGCGGGACACTAAGCAGGGACCGCAGTCCCGCGGAGCTTCCAGGATGAGTCTGCTGGTGGTGCCAGCAAACACGCCACAACACCTGCAACAGCACCGCCCCAGCTAGGAAAGAGTATTTTGGGGATTTCTGAAATATTTTGCATAATGGAAAAGGAAACAGATTTATCCTTTGTGGGAAGGATGACAAACTTTTTCCTGCTAAAAGACCCTTATGTGGGATTTCCTGAGGAGTCTTAATGGTTTTTAGGGGCAACTCCAAACCCAAGTCTGCGCTGGCTCTGGGATTCTCAGCCTTTTTTCAGCACATTTCATGCTGTGTTTTCTTCAGAGAGTTTTACACGGTGACATGAGCCGGGGCAAGATGTTTAAGAGGCGACTCTCAACTTTGTCTTGTATTTGTTATTGCCTGTTGTTAGAAATTATTGCACATTATTTGCATCTGGTCTTGCATGGATTTCTGAGGGGAGATAAGCAACAGAAACCAAAGATGCATCTTCAGATTTGTATTCCCCACACACTCAGCTCTTTCTCCAGAGCTGGCAGATTGTGACACCGGCTTTTAAAATTTTATGGACATCGGATCTTAGCCTAATAATGCAGGAGGCAAAACTCTAACACTTTCACATCTGCAGAGAGGGAGTTTTATTCTAATTATAAGGATTTATATCATATTCTCGTTCTTCTGCTCCAGTTCGTGTATTTGCTCTATCTTACTGAAACATAAATGAATAATACATTCCAATATGGTAAGAATTGCCATAATTACAGATTCTTTTTAAGAATGTAAAAAACCTCAAGGATTTAAATTTGGTGGCCATTTTACATCAATGGAAAAATACGTAATTAAATAAATATGATCTCTGCATCAGTAATTAGCAAGGCGCTAGACAAGGTCAGACTTTCACTTTTTTAGCAAGAAATACAGCTCAACTTAATTCCTTCTTTAGCAGATCGGTATCTGAACTTTGAAGTGCCCTGGGCTCAGTGGAGACACAAAGGGAAGCCTCAGTACTTTTGACATTTCATCCCTTTGCAAGTGATGGGCTCAGCGGGTGAGCAGCTGCAGCAGGGAAGCCTTAAATCTACCCCCAAAGTCAGGAATAGCCTGAGCTGTTAGTTACTTTGGTTGGGTTTTTATAAGCTATCAGGAAAAAGAAAGAAAATAAAGCACTTAAGTAACAAGGAATTCTGAACGTGACAGCCCCCGTCTGCCTGGGCTCATGATTTGCCATGGCCCAGCCTGCTCACCAAAGTGCTGCTGTTGCATGGATGGTCATCGGCCAAAACCAGATGCACGGGGGAATTGCTGCCATTAGCATGCAGAAATAATTTAGAAAACAAAATCTCAGCCCCGTGTTTGTTTAAAAAGCTCTATTTAAACCCTCCTCTGAGCTGGCAAACTGAACACGATGAAAGCCAAGCGTGAGGTCTTGCTGCACTAAGATGTGGTTGATGGGCTGAGGCAATTTGCTTTCTTTAATTCCGGGTAATTCTGATCCCAGCTGTGTTCCACACTGTCCAGACTTTGGCTGCCTCTGGCAAGACTGCTACACACACCGTGCAGATGCGCGCACACGCAGGCCAAAGGCGTTTAAAACTTCAGGAGTCTGTGGTGAGGCACCTACATCAAAGCAAGCAGTGATTTCAAAGTGCAGACGACCCACCGTTGCCTTCAAAACAACAAGCCTGTGAGCTCTGGGGAGCTCCAGTTCCAGTGCCTTCGCAGTCGAAGAGGCTTCTTTCCATCCAGGGAACCAGCTGGAGCAGCTCAGAACAAAATGCCTATCGAGGGACAGAGCTCAGCACTAGAGATCATTTAAATCCTGCCCCAGAGGTGGCATCCCCGTTCCTTGGTGCGTAGGATGGTTCGGGGGCAGCAATGGGGGCTGCAAGGAAAGGCAGACATGCAGCTGGCGTCTACTGACCCTGTGCTCTTACGTTTGCTTTTTGGCCTGCAATAAATATATCCAAAATAGACACCGAGATGGATTTCTCTTTACTTCATCCTTTTTTTCCCTCCGAGAGACAGACAGCCATTTATCCTGACACCAGTTCATGTCTCTGAGTTTCCATTCTTCACTGTGGCTTTTTGGAGCTGGCATCTGAACAAACAGTGTTGTGTAACAGTCTCCACATTGTGCTTCCCTCAGGACACAGGCAACACCAAATTCTCTGGAGCCCTTTTGCTGTTCTTGCCTGTGACCCAAGGCTCACACTGTAGATACCCAGATGCCTGGACGCTGCTGCACATCCCTGGGGCAAACGCTTCTGCTTCCCTGGTGGATGGCTTTGGGGTGGGCAAAATGGTGGCCAGGGATGCAAAGAAACACCCATGGGCATTTTCACATCTTGGAAAGATGAGAAAGCAAGCCCACGGAGTCCAGCCTACACAGGCTCTACGCAGCTGAGAAGGCACCGATGGGATCCTTATCAACAGCCGGGCACCCCGGGAACACACTGCCAGCAAGCGTTTGCTGGCACGAAACCAGATGGTCCTCAATTGCGTACACATTGTCTTCGAGAGACGCACGGCAAGCAGCATTAGGGAGGGTGAAGCGTGGGAGGAAAGGAAGGCTGGAGGTATACAGAAAAAAAGCAGTGGAGTGCTGCTGCTGCTCTGCTAATCCTTGGTTCGACCTCCATTTTGACTTTGATAGCACAAACATCAGATTTTAGTTCTTCACTTGGGCAGTCCAGTGTGACGGATCAGAGTAAAAACCGCTGTGCTGGATTGTCACTGGTGCCACGCACTCAGGTGTGTGAGATGCCACCTTGGGTCTGTGGGAGCAGCCCACAAACCCCAGCCAGCTCATCCTCACCACCCGCCCTACCCCGTCCCACACCGCGCTGCCTCTGGTGCTGTCACACCAAAGCCACCACAAGGTGACAGACCCCTGGCGCTCACCTTTGAAGAAGAAAGCCTCTCCCCGGATCTGGGCCACCGCATCGAAGTGCGTGTTGCACCTGTTGGGCACATCCCGCCTGAGCCTGTGGAGAGATGTCCAGGTGAGCAGGCCCAGGCAGGCAGTGAGGGGCCGTGTCTCCCCAATGCCTCCTATCCCACGGACTGAATCACCTCTACTCCTGGAGAAGACTACAGGCTGTGCCCATCCGTCACTCCTCATACGCAAGCCTAGCCACGTGCACGGGGATTTCCAAGGCGAGCTCAGGCAACCCTCAGCCTGAAGACAGCTTGGGCTGACAACCCTGGGCCACCAGACGCCATTGCTGGGAGTCAAGCGAGGACACGCTCTACATCCACCGGCTCGTGTAGCTGGTGAGGGCTGAGCTGGCTTCCCACTCCCAGTGGCACAGAGCGGCTTGGCCGGCTGCCCCAGGGCAGCAGGAGGTGGAAAACAGCCAAGCAGCCTCTCGCTCCAGCAGCTCAGGATGCTGCTGCTCCAGGGCTGAGCTCCAAGGTGCCAGTGAGAGGTGACAGAGCTGCAAAGCAGAAAGCAGCTGAGCCTAAACAGAGGGACCTGGAGGAGCCATGTGATACCTGGTGAAAGATACCTGGCAAGTGGCAGCCGAGATACTGAGCTGCTTTAACAAGGTGGGTGGGGAAGGCACAGGGTATGAAGGACTGAGAGAGCCACAAAGCCCACATAAGAAACGATGCCTGATGGAGGAACGAGGAGAGGATGCTGGGAACATGCACAGAAAAGCTGCTGTGGGTGACAGGGAAGCATAAATCTATTCTGCTGATAAAGAAATTCTGCTGGGCTGCCAGCACCAGCTTCACAGTCCTCTTTGGCCACAAAATGACAGATGTGGAGGCAAACCCCATCTACCCTCCCAGCATACAAGGCAGGAACAAGGGGTTGGCATGAGCAAGTTTCCTGCTCCTCCTGCCGCTGGTGTGAGATGGTGGCCTCCCACAACAGCAGGGAGAAAGGCTCTGGTATTTCTAGGTCAAACATGACCACAAGGAGCCTGGCGGACAAGTGCCGTTAGAAGCTACGCACGGAGAAACGTAACTAATGGCGTTCAGCATGTTCAAACAAAAAGAGCATGAGGTGAAGGTGACCTGCTCCATCTCTGCCGCTCTCACTTGGGGCGCTCCTGGTGTCCGGCAAAAATGCGTGTGACCATCACCTCCTGCCTTTTTGTTCGGTGTCCCTTCTTCTCTTAAACGTCCTGCTGTCCTGGTCAACATTTATTAATGAGCTATATCCAGCACTTCCCTTAATGAGACCACGCTGGTTGCTTGATGACACTCGGTGTAAGCAGCCCTTTGCCGATGCTAACCCGCGCTGGAGTCAGGCTATCAGTCCACTTGTTCCAATATTCGCTCCCTCAGGTACATTAGGGAGTTGCTCAGTGTGGAATGATTTTGGTAAGTTACGCTTGTGCAATTCAGGATACTGCTGAGGAAGTCTGATTAAAATTCCAGCAAGGATGAATTTACCTAAGGGTGATGGTGACAAATTTCCACTAATATGAGTAAAAAATTTGAGTCTTAGCAAAATAGCCAGAGGTCCAGAGAGAAATACCAAAGCCAGAGTGAGCAGGCAAGATCCTGATGAAGCAGAGCTTCACTGCTACACATCCTTTGCAGGAAAGGAAGACATTTGACTTACGGGACAGTGGAGCGGTTCTCTGGCAGCTCTGGCAGGATTGGATGGTCATCTGTTTCGCTTACTTCAGGCTTGGCTGTGGGGGACACAGATTCCCTGACTCCTGTGTAGAAAAGAAGCAGTAATGGGGAACACCATCCTCCCCACCAGCTCCACTCACCCCAGAGAACAGCTATTCCAGTGTGTTCTGCCACGGCAGGAACAGGCTGTAGTCATGTGAGGGACACAAACTTACCATAGAGTTGCCAGATCCGGACTTTGTCCTCGTAAGGCAGGTCGTACTTCAGAGGATCTCCCACTGGACCTTGGTAGTAGGGTCTCATGATAGACTCTATGGCAGAGATGTGGGTCAAGCCAATAGCGTGGCCAAACTCATGGACAGCTACAGCAAAAAGGTCCATCCCATGAGTGTCTGGAGATAAGGACAAAATTGAAATAAAAGTCACTAAGTGCTGATGGTAATTGAGGGATTGGGGTGGGCTGCAAGGGCTGTAAGAGAAAGTGTAGGTTTACGTCGGATAAACCGGAAAGAAGAGCTTTGGAATAGGTAAAGTTTGAAAAAGGCATTTTTTTCCAGTTGGAGACTGGAGTGTAGCATATGAAAATGGAACTCAATCCAGACTTCAGCCTACACCAGCCTGGGTATCACCCCTCCTATTTCCAGATCACTGTTGGCACCCGAGAAAAAGCTGGACAAAAGGCTGAGACAGCAACCACATCGCAACCATCTGCTGACCGGCACTGCAGAAGCTGGGCCAGAGCAGTCACTCCCTGCATCTCATGCCTGCTGCAGCTGCTGACACAGCCTTTGCATTGCCCAGAATACCGGATTTCTGCAGCCACCAGCCAGGAGCTCGTCACATCCTGCGACAATGAGCCAAGCCATGCGCCAAGGAGCCGGGGAGTGCCGGCAGTGCCCGCCCTGCCCACGGCGCCCTGCGGGGCTTTCCCTGCCTGGCCTGGGACGCTGCTGCCCTGGCCAAATCCATCCCTTGCCTTCCTGTACGCGCGCATACGCAGGAGCGCTCATCTGCTCATCGGCCACCAACCCGCGCGTCTCACTGCTGCCTTGACACGGGTAGGTGACCATGTCCAGCTTGTTTTTAGAGGATTTACCATCTTCTCCTGTTACACACCTTGTGCTGGCAGGTCTGCAGCTCCGGTGTCTGCTCCCTTGGGCAAACACTTCGGTCCTCACACAGCACAATGGGCACTAGGGAGACATCGTTGAACATCAATACTTCCTTTGATGACTTTTTTCCTTCAGTCTGGGCTATCTCTACTATATTCTCTTCCCCCATATTTCCTTATTTGCAACCCAACCCCCAGTGCCTCACACCAGACCCACGAACAGACCAATCCTATCCTCTCCAGAGCCTGAGACACTCATGAAAGGGATTAGTGCTCATTTCCAAACATAGACCGCTGCTACCGAAACAAAGGAGGAGCTGCTCCCAGGAGCTGCATGGGACTGAGCCTGCTTGGTGCATTCCCACCACCCAGCTCCAGACAGGCTGGGCCACATGTCTGTGCAATTTCTGCCCCTCTCTGCACAGCAATGTCCTTCAGAGCAGTACCAGAGGGCAGCAAGGATTTAAAGTGTGGTTCTTATAAAGATCATGATGTCAAGTATTGTAATAAAGAGGCAGTGAGGTTGGAAAGGTCCCTGTGGCGCTCAGGGGAGTGTCACATTCCCTGAGAATGGCTGGAAACTAAGGAGGTGGCTACTTTTTTGCACAAAATTAGCCACGGCTGATCCTGCACAGTCCTTAGTGCTCCTCACCAGGCTTGGGGTGCTGGAGCAGGGAGATATCCTTTGCTGAATTTTGCCTTTTCCTTCATGACTATTATTTACAGTGTCTGTAACCAGCCGAGATTTTTATAACCTGTGCTGTTTTCCCTGGCACTAAGAGAGAACAAGACATATGCTCTCTGACATTTTAATGCCAGACTGACAACCTTGGGGATACTTTTACATCACCTACCAAGTTGTTGTTTTTGAATCAGCAGGGAGAACAAAATAAATAAAAGATGAAGCTCGGATAGCTCCAAGATCTTCAAAATAGAGGGCAGCTTTTCGCTGTCAGGCTCATCCCCTCATCCCTCGGTGGTGCTTGGAGGGACACTCCCTGCAGGAATGCTGGCTCCGAGCTCGCTCCTTTCACGCGAGTTTGTTTCACAATGAGCATTCCTAACCACCAGCTGCAAAACTGACTCCATCACTAACACATCCGCTGTGGTAAGCTGCTGACTGCAGCACTTGCCTCTGCCCCGTACGTCTGCAGATCAAAACTGCTGGTTTTTTTCCTTCCTGGTAAGAGCCATCAGTTGGGGCTGCACAGCAGCATGAAACAAGCAGCAGGTGTAATCCTGAAGGATCAGCCTGTCCAGACCTTTAACTTTTACCTCAAGACCTCCTCCAGCACCCCTGGTGAACGCTCCTGCCCACAAACACTCGGGGGGATGGATAGAGGTCAACCGGTGGGCAGGAAGAAGGTATTAGCTTGTTTCAGAGAAGACAATTAGGTTTAAACAAAGTCATTAGGCTGAGGCAGCAGGATCCCACTAGGAGGCTGGCAGAGGAGGTGGCATGACAAGTAAATTAGCAGCTGGCGGCTGCAGAGAAGACATTCTGTCAAAACATACCTGACACGAAAGCTGGGGACCTGATACCCACACACGGTTTTGCAGCTGAGGAACACTCGCTTCTGACACTCCCTCTGCTTATTAAAACTCTGCTTTAGATGAGGTGAAGATAAAAAAGAACAGAACTGCAACTTGTAACCATCCTGATGTCAGGTAATAGACAGGAGATGGCAGGAAAAAACTAGGCCTTCTTCCCAGCAGAACACAGAGCCCTTTACAGGTAGGTCAGCTAATAGCATACTTTAATAAAAGTAGGAAACTGGGACATTTTCCTATTTTTCCTGGCGAAGCCACCCAAAAGATGCCAAAGTCAGAGAATGCAGTCCCCATCCAAGAACTCCAGCAGCTACATACCAAACCTGCAACCTTCCAGGTCCCAGAAGAGATGGGGACTGGGGTTGGGCGACGGGGAGCTCTGCAATTGCTGGCAGGATAAGGAGAAACATGGAGATGCCATTGAGGCTTCCAGGAACATAGGAGTGTCCTCAGCACTGCCTGAGTTGATTTTGCTAGCAAGGCTGAGAGAGTAATCAGAAGAAGTCGGGATCTTGAAGTCTGAGGTGAAGGTGTGGCAGAGGCTAAATTACTCCAGCCACCAGAGAAGAAGAGGGAAATTGTGAGCCCTTGTGTTTGGCTGCAGCTCTCCCACCCTGACCTACCTGATGATCGGAAGGTCCAATATTCATCATCGTCAAAATGAGTGTCCCCTGCTGTGTGATGGTCTCCAGGGAAGAAAGCATGTGCCACCGTCCCACCGGGCCCGTCAAAGGGATAGCCATCATTGTGATCTGCCTTGGAGAAGTCTATCTGGATGTCAGCATTGTTTCCTGCCACTTCATGGAAATTCAGCGGGGTGATGTCACTCCAGACCTTCAGGGCATAGTACATCAGGGCTCGGACAGTGTCGTGGCCCAGGTGGGACTCTTTCGGGAAGGTGCGAACTCTGAAATAAAAAGTGCAAAAAAGAGGATGGGTCAGTAGCGTGAAAGGTCTCCAAGAACCACCAGAACTGGCTCTGCAGGTGCCTGCGCATCAGCGCCTCAGTGAGGCCTTCAGAGCTTTTTTGCGGTTTTGGGCTGAGCTGGAACGGAAGAAAAGTCAATGTTTCCTGTATTAACCAACTTTGAAAATGAATTCCTAATGTTGTTGATTTAATAGAGGAGATGAAAAGACAAAGATGCAACAAGGCACCCTGGTTTCTAAAGGAGTATATTTAGATAATCTTTTGTTGACAATTTTGACAAAAATATACATACTTTCCAAGTAAATGTACTGTTGACTGAGTAATTATTGACAAAAGATAATTCCGATGGACAGCTTCTGGCCAGCTCTACCCCAGTAATAACACATACCTTATTTTCTGTGCACCAGCACACCGGCCAAAGCGTTCATGAAATATTCACGGTTTGACGGATTTCTAAAGGCTGAAGCAAAAATTATGATCACCTCGCTTGCCCTCCTGCATAATACAGCTGTGACAGCATCACTTGGTACCACACCGCTCCCCGTCACCAGCGGGCAGTGATGACCTGACTAAACTTCAACAGGCAATTACAAGTGTCAGAAGGGGATGTCACACTACTCAAGCTCTTCCCGAGTAGCGATTTGAGTGCTGAGAGACACCGTGGATCAGAAAAAGGGAGTAGGAACGACTTCCTTGCTGAGGTTGGGAGCTCTCGCTTTCACAAATATTCACACACATCCCAAGCCCTCAAGAGACAGGCAGCCCAAAGTAGGCACCACCTTCGGGCCAGGGCAAAACTAGTCAGGGTTAAATCTAGGGTAGAGCAAAAATGGACTCGTGAGAATAAGCTGAAATCTCACTAACAGTTCCTCTGAAGCGCTTGGGAAGCTCATCCTAGAGACGGTGGGAATGAGTGGGTTAATCAAGCAAAACACATCACAGCCAAATGAGCAAAAATCATTCATACCTTCGCCTTTGCTACCCCTAAACTCTTTGGTTTGGAAAGAAAAACCTTATTGACTAACCTAAATGAGTTAACTTCAAAGAAAACACATTTGTAAAGGAGACAGCACAGAGGTACAAACAGCATGAGCACGGGATTAGAAAAGACGATTCTCAGGCAATTTTTAATTTATAGAAGAGACTGTGTCTGGATGTAATCCTCTACAGTACAGAGAAAAAGACCACCTGGATTCTAGATATTCATTAACTAGCTGTCTTCATCTTTCACAGCACTCCTTGGGACTTAGGTAAACCCTTCGCTGCTTTAATTTCTACTGAATAAGTCATTACATGTGTAAAACACGCCATGTTTAGTCCAGGAATTATGACCTTTCTCCAAGATCACGGTGCCTAAGGCACAGAGTCACATTTGGGGACATTATCTGCTCTTTCCTCCTCAAGCCCTGCTCACCATGTGAGCTGTTTTCCTTTCCTTTTCTTTCCAGCTGTAGAATGAGGATAATAAATCACATCTCCCTTGTACAAGAATGGTGGATAAAAAGCCCTGTCTAAAGAAACAAGTATTATTAATATTCATCCCAAGACCTGACTCCAGAAACATTAGATTAAGGCAGAAACAGTATCAATACCTATTTTACTTCTTATAAAAAGTCCTGCACCTCTGAGCTGACCCACATTTTATTAATATGCTGCAGGTGTAAGTGAAAAGTCCTTTATCCTTTATTCATTATCACTGTCATTTTTCAAGAGAATACCATCGGGGTTTTTCAACGCAGCATCTGATTTGATTGCTGGAGCTCTGCTAATTGTTTTCAATGAGATTAGGAAAAGACTATTATGCTGATAGGATGTTTGTTGGCCTTGCATCACCCAATTCCACTGAAAAGGAGGCACATTTCTAACAGCATGCAGACAAACAAGCTTCCTCTTACCTTTACTTTATTATTATTATTATTATTATTATTACTCTTACTATTATTACTACTATTTTGCTATTAATATTACTATTAATATTACTATTTGTAGTAAATGGGGCTTAGGTTCCCAGTGGATGTAAATCCCTTCTGAGACTCCTCTTACAGAGCTCGGATCTTGGGCAAAAGCCTGATGGGAGTAATTGGAGAGAAAGCTCTCTGCTCCAGGCAGCCTCTGCCAAGCCAGAGGGAGGGTGATGAGGACTGGGCTGCTCAGTCCCTTCAGCCACCCTAACAACACTGCCCTAAGCTGTAGGGGTCAGTCACATCTCTCTGCAAATCACACTCTGGGACATCCTGAGGAGTGTCTGTTCCTGTGGTGGATGGGGCTGCAAGAGGGAGCATCAGCCACAACTCTGGAACTGGCAGCTGATGAGCAGGATGTGGTGCTGAGGGGCACAACTGGATGCCAAGGAGAAAATCTCCCCTCTGCGTTTAGAGCTCGGCCAGGCAGCCATGCAAACAAATGAATGCTGACTCTCACACAGTGCTGCCAGTCCTTCACGTGTCCCCTGACTCACCTCCTTTGCCTGACCCACCGCAAACAGACTTTGTGTCTAGGGTGGTTCATAAGGAGAGACCAGAGAGGACTGATCTGCCTCCGTCTGCCGTTGAGGGGCACCCACACCTATTCCGACTTCTGGGTTGCTTGTCGGTTTTTGTCCTCTCAAAGACAAAAGTGGGAGAGTATCAGTGATGGATGAGAAATCAATAGGTCGTTAATGAAAGCACTCCTTCACTTTCCCAGCCCTGAAACCACAGACAAATAAAATAAATGCAGAGAACTACCAAACACAGCAGGCTAAGGACTGCTTGATAAACCCACACTGATTTTTCTTCGAAGAGGAGGGAAGAGGGGATAGTTAAAAGGGTGGATGTTTGCTGCCTTGGCAAAGTTGCTTTTCCAGGTGCCCAGAGCCATCCATGGCACAGCAGCCCTGATCCAGTGCTACCCTGGCAGTGCTGCAACACCCCATTGTCACAGGAGCAATGCAGTGGGTGTTTGAACCCTCTGTCACCCCTCTTCCAGCACTTAGACTATCACCTCAGAATGTTCAGTTTTTTCATTCTCCTGCCCTTTATCATGCACAGAATGCCAGTCACCCGCAAGCCATTGTGCCTACACACACCTGCCTGCTCTCTGCTTCAGCTGCTTGGGGATATTCCTATGAGGGTCCCAGTTGCCTGTGACAGTGGCATTACAACAACCCTAAGGCAGCTTGACAGTGAGACGTGACAGTTGCCCAAGGTGGCAGACACCCTGCACAAGGCAGACACGGGGCACAAGGCAGTCTGGGCTTGGGGATGGGAGGTCCCCGTGGCAGGATGCCACTGATTAATAAAGGAGGAAAGCAGGAGGATCAGGACCATTGTGGGGATGGGAGCGCAGAACTGGGGGTTGCACACCCTTCCCCTTGACTGCCACCCCTCCATGCCTGAGTGAATCCACACCTGGGCTCAGGCAGTGGCACACCTCCCCTCTGGAGACGGCTCAGGACACTCACAGCAAGGGTGGGCACTGACTGACAGTTGTCACCGCTCCTCTGCCAGCAGGGTCGGTCTGCTCCCGCTCCGGCACCCCGTGGGCCTGAGCATCGCAGTGTCTGAGACTGCATCTCTGACGAGGTGGCACAAGGGAGTAGTCCTTAACTAAAGACAGATGAAAGCCAGCTCAGTTCAGCACTGAAAAAAAAACCTGGGAAATTGAAAAAGGCGAGCTCCCTCAGCTCCCCCTGCCCCAGGGAGCTCGAAGCATGCAGAGATGGGGCACGGCCCTGCTGCTGCACTTCGCAGGACTGTGGGGAGACAGCAAGCACCGGGAAGAAATGGAGATGCCAGCTACGAACTCCCCTTCTGTGGGGCATAACTAGAAGCAAGAAAGCAAAATCAGCAAGTGAAAAACCAGGTTGCAAACATGAGGGGGAAGTGGCTGCGGGCAGCTCCGGTGCTGATGCCGGCAGAGGGCATCCACAGCACGCCACTCTCAGCAGCCGCCTTGGCACCTGGGAAGAGCGCAGGGAAAATAAAGTAATAACAAGAACAATCCTGTGAAAAGAAAATTTATATGCTGTAATATCCTGGAAACTCTATATGGAGATGAGGCACAGAAAACCATCTATTTCTGATGCTGTAATGGGATGCTACAAGGCTGTACCAGGATGCTACAAGGCTGTACTGTGAGCTGTGCAGGATGCAGCCTGTATTGTTTTGCTCCCTGAGCCCTCCAGTCCCACAGGTTGGTTGTACTCCAAGGTAAAAAGAAGAAACCTGAATGACCTGTATACCTATGAAATTCTGTTCGCCCAAAATTGCCTTCTCAATCAGTGCATGTGCCTATTTCGAGGCTCACCTTTCCTACAGCTTTGCTTACCTGTTTATTTCAGCCTTGCAGTTGTTCAGCTTTTTCTTCAACTTTTAAATCCATGTCAGAGTAGCATTTAGTTTTGTTTTCCTCTTTTAAGATCTTCAATCAATGTGTAAAAGGTAAGCAAGTAAAACTTTATGTCTCTATTGGCCGATTTTCACGGTACTTTCCAAAAAGCCAGTTTAATCTCAAGTGCTAGATGTAAATACTACATTGGAGTTTCTGTAACGCTATAGCCTTCTGCTGGCTACAACCTACAGTTGTAAAATACAGCTCTTTCTTGGACAAAAGCCAAGATCTTGGAAAGGATCAAAGAATAAAAAGCAGAAATTACTTTGTCAAGAGATGGATTTTTTTTTTATGCCTTACATATAATATTGTCCCACACCTAAACCCCTTTTTATGGCAGTCCTTGCTGCAGCATCACAGTTTCCAATAGGGTGGGAGGCAGGGCGTATCCCAGGGCTGCATCCACCAGAACGGCCGGACCGCATTTCACCTCCATGTTTCTCTCCAGCCTGGAATTGAGGATACTGTGTCAGCACATCCAAAGTCCTGGTGGTACCTGCAGTGCCGGTCCCTTGACCGTGCTGCCCAGCCACCACACCTGCCCTGCCATGGGATGTCACTCAGGTTTGTCAGGAGCTGCTGGGGTCAGGCTGTGCACAAGCCATGCCCCTGCACTGGCTCTGGCAGCTCCCAGAACACCAGGGCAGGTTTTCTTTACTCCCCAAAGGACTTTCTCCTTTCTGAAATGTGAAGTTTATTCCTCTTTCCCCATCAAGTCAGAGCTGGGCAACAGGGAGATAGGCTGAGTTATTATAACACGGGTCACTTCACAACATGAAGCCATCTGTGAACCAAAATTGTTTCTTACTGAAGCTGAATTATGTTTATCTTTTCTCAAAATAAAGTCTCAAAGGAATCTGCTGGAACATAGACTAAATCTCTGCTAAGGCCATAGTTTCAACACGTGTTGACAGCAACAGCCAAGCTGAGATTTGTTACTGCAGTGGGAAGAGGAATCTCTCTAGGGGCTATGCCAGGATCAAAGACAAACTTATTATTAATAAGAACTTTCCGTAAGATCCACGTGTGTTTCCAGGACAGTACAAGCACCTCATGCTGCACATTATTCTTAGAGGAACAATCACTGCAGCACATGGTATTTGTGGGAAGAAAAAGGAGTCGCAAAAAGCACAAATCTTGGTGGGACAGGGATCAGTTTGCTTGCCAATCCTGACCTGCAGCGTATTTCTGAAAGCTGGACCTGAACTTCTGTGTGTCACAGGTGCAGAGGGACTCACATGTGTCACTGCCTGACAGCAAGGGAAAAATACTCCCCTGTGGCAAGGATTAGGAGAAAAAAAAGTGACTTTATTACCCAGAAAATGCTCCTACCCTTGGACTCGGGTGAGGCAAGAGAAGAAGCTCCAGGCTTGGCAGCTGCTTGAGAAAGCTCAGAGTCCTAATGAACTCAAGAAAAAAGACACTCTAACAACCATTGCAACCCAGCAAAAAGCTCCCACCTAATTCACTAGCCAAATCTGCACCGTTCCCAGGCATTGCCGAGTGGGTCCAAGAAGTTACTGCTGAGACTGTCAGGAGAAGGGTTAAACTAAATAGTCTATGGGGTCCTGGGAGCACAGAGGGACATGTTTTAACCTTCACCCCAAAACTCATCTCAAAGCCGTATTTAACAAAGGTGTCTGTGGAATTTGTCTTCTGCTGCAAGATTTCAGCAGGGATAGATTGATTCCTACCTCCAGGACAAGTTCCTTTTGCTCCACTTGGTGACAGCCTGGGCAAATCGCTTCCTCCTGGTCTCTGCAATAGCGAGGTCGGGCAGAGAGCAGCGAGGGGTCTTCATCAGCTCCAGGGTGGCTTCATCTAGGGTTAGACAAAAAACAAGAAATCATGGGAATGGTGGGTTAAAAAAAATCCCAGGGGCACAAAGAGATGGGAAATGAAGGGCTAAGAATGAACCAGAAGAGCAAAAGTCCACACTCGGGAGCCCACTGGGGCACGGCACCAGCCCCAGCATGTCGTGGTGACATTCACAGAACACTGAGCCCCCTACGTCCCACTGCTGCTCCGACCACTGGGCAGCAATTCCTGCTGGAAGCCCACCTGTGGCCAGTTTTGATTATATTTTAAAACATATTTTTTAAAATATTCTGTTTTGTTGTCTCTTGATGAATTTCCCAGTATTCCTCTGGCAAGGAGAAACATTCACATGTAAATAAACACCATCTCTGTTCAGCTAGGAGCTCATTTGAAGAATGTACATATTCCTTCTTATTAATTTTTTTCAATAAATGAAAGCTTGAAGTGTCTCTTCTCACCAGCTGAAACGCAGAAAACTTGTTTCATTGACTCATTTCCCTGCTGACTTTACCTCTCAAACTCCGTTTTCATGAACAAACCCACTTCTATGACCTGTCCAGGGCAGCCATCCCTCCCCCCCAGCCCGTTTCAAACAGTCTCTCCGAAAATGCAATTTAAAGGCCGCTCCTGTTCCCGGGTGTCCTGCAGCTTGTGACGCAGTGGAGAGAAATAACTGCACGTGCTCAGTTAAGACCAGAGAAAGGACGTCCCAGTGTTGGGATGCAGCCGCGGCTCCGAGGGACCAGCAGAGGGATGCTGGGGTGTTGGGATGGATGGAGACCCGCCTGCTAATTAGCTGCTTCTCCTTAATTGTGTCCTGAGCAGCAGAAGCACGCTGGCCCCATATCGGGAGGGTCACGGAGGGGAGGAGAGCAGAGAGGTGCCCTGCTGCAGGCTGGGATAATGCTGGCTTTCTCCTTCCCTCAATGAAGGCACTGAGAGGAATGACCCCGGCCACGCTGGTGAACTCGTGCTGCTTCAGCCTGCCCTTGGACTGCTCCCTCCCGGGCAGATGTGCCTGCCACAGAGATGCCACTCCCTGCCCCTGCTGGCAAACGGAGCTGCTGGAGCAGGTGATGGGCTCCTGGCTGGCTGGGCATGACTGGGGAGTACCTGGAGCTCCTGTGGCTCAGTGAGATCCCAGGAGAGCCCCAAAAAGCCTCCTGGCTCTGTGCACTGTGGGCAGGAGCAAACGGGGTTGGGGTGATGCAACACCGTCCTTCTTCCCTCCCTGCCTGTGCTCCAGCAGCAAAAAACCCAAAATATCTACATATACAAATTGGGAGGCTTAATCAGGATTTTTGTTCAATTCAATTTGATGCTGCAAGTAAGGCTTTGAACAGGACAACTTTCTCCCTTTTTTCCCTTGTCTTTTTTAACGCTTTTTGTTGGTTTACTTTTTTTTTGGAACACACCAAGAGCTATTTTAAGCACACTGAGAACCCCAAGGGTCTGTGGGTCTGTTGAAGTAATTGCTTGCCTCAGGTTCTTGAAAATACAAGGCAAAATTACTCTTACAGCTGCAAACTGGGCCATATGCTCCACCCACGTGAGCTTTTCCTGGAGCTTTTGCTGATGCTGCTCCAGAACACAATAACAAGTCGCTTCTCCCCCATGGACCTGCAAGAAGCCATCCCTGCCTCGCTCTGCACCAAGGAGAGGAGGGGTCATGAGCCACTGACCTAGGACTCCTGTGGCCTCAAGCCCTCCGAACCTCTGCATGGCAGTGATGGCCTTGGTGAGCTCCTCCTGCGTCTGCAGCTGCCCCGTGACAGGGTCCGGAGGAGGCAGATACCCAAATTTTGTCAGCCAGTCCTGTGAAACAAGGCAAAGGGGAAATGAGAAGAGGGAAGGAAGAAAATATAGACACAGGGAAAGATGCTCTGAAGGACCTCTCCCTTCAATGCACCCTGATGGTTTGAGGGCATTAGCTTAATGGCTGGACTTGATGATCTCAAGAGTCTTTTCCCACTTAAATGATTCTGTGGGAGTGGCTTGTTTTGCCTTGACCTTTACAACACCAGGATTTTGTTTGGAAACGAACTCATGAAGTCTCTGAGCCCCCTTTGAGCCACACAGTCATCCAAGACCTGAGGCAGATGACCTCTGCATTGACACAAAACTGAGCGCCCCTCTCCAGCATTTCCACAATCCCTGGTTTAATCATCTTCCTGCCAGTTGCCCTAAAGTATTTAGAGGCGGGTGTCGGTCCCTCTACCACCAGAAAGCAGCACGGGCCTGTGGAACCCCTGGACATCCCTCTTTCCCAAAGCCTAGGCAAGCACAGCCATGTGCCAGTGATCCCCTTGCCACAGGCGTCTCATTAAACCCAAACTCCCTGTTTGATAGGAATTTGTCTCTCAAAGGACAATATATTTTTATGAAGATTTTTCTCTTTCTCTCCTCAGGCTAAAATTGGTGGGAAAAAAATGCCGTAAATCTCCTTCTTAAAACTGCTTTTTAAATGTCTCGCGAATTATCTTTCTAAATCCTTTCTTACCTTCCTTCTCTCTCCCTTCCTTCCCTCAGCAGAAGGATGAGCAAGGAATAATAATACCGCATGCAGGGAATGCCATGAACACCTGCCCTCTATTTTCTTTATCTGTATCAAACATTGATCTGTTGCGCCTCTTGAAGACTGATATTGATCCAGACTTCCACTGCAGTGAATACACCACAAACTTATGGTAGCCAGATGAGTGCCAGAAGTCAGCAGCTGCTTATCGCGGCATTCTGAATGTCTCATAGTTTGGTGTCACCTGCAGCCGCCACCCTGAATGCCACAGAACCTCCAGCCTCTCTCTGCAAAGTCCAATTAGATTCACACTCACAGAGCTTTATGACAGATCTCCCCAGGCTTGGTGTGACTCTACACTGAGGAGCATGGCCTGCTGCTGCTGCTGGGTGTCTCACCAGCAATTCACTTCCCTCCCAACTCTCCTTCACAGTTGCCTTATTTCAGTGGAATGGTGTGCTCAGGAAACAGCTTATCTGGCCATTTCTTTCTGCTTAATGCAACTCCATTAGCCACCACCTTGCTGGGAATGTGTGAGCATCGTCACAGCCCTTCCTTGCCGTCGGGCTGACGGCCAGGCCCAGCGCTCTCCCCTCTTCTCCCTGCTACTATTTGTCCCTTCGCATAGCCAAGCCATTTGTGACAGAAACTAGAGATACAATTCATCTTTGATTCTTCGTAAGAAATTGGCTGTGACATGGAGGTCGGCAGCTGGTCCATCAATTGCTGAGGACGGTGGAGTTCAATTTGGTTTCTTCCCTGGAGACAGTGTCATTTATCCTCTGATGACAGTGGAGACACTGCCACACCGGAGACAGACACAACTCAGCTGTCCCTGGGGGCTCCTGGGGGTGGAGGCGGCAGCAAAAGGCTGGGGAAAGCAACAGCACAGGGATATCCAGCAAAGGTTGTGCGGGTCTTCTTTCCTTCCTAACACCAAGGGACAGAGAAAGCACAAACACAAATGGACACCCCAAAGCAAATTGGGGGCTCTCTACATAAAAGTTGGCATTAGTGGACAGAGATCACAAATCCTTCACCTGATCTACCTTGCAAGCACCAATTTCCCTGCATGTGATTTTTCATCTAGACTGTCAAGTTTATCCTGCTTTACTCAAATCCTCCTTAGTTTTTTAGACCTCTGGGATACTGCTCTCATTCAGCTCTTTACCAGTGTAGGGGTTCTGGCTGGTTTCCTCTCTCCTTGTAAGCAAAGCTGATTCGTAACATTGAACTTTAACATTCCACCTTTGCTGTGGCAGAAAATTTCATGAGGGAAACCGAAGCTGGCTTGGAGGTCAGAAAGAACAGCAGAAATTGTCTGGCTAATTATCTGTGTGCCCCACGAAAGCTTCTCAGATATTTTCTTGTCCTTTATAATGACAAAGGCTAAACTTACATACTTCCATAAATAAGAATATGAAAACATTTTACATTGAGATAACTTCAACACATCCCCTTCTTATTTCCCCCTTAATAAAAAACCACTTTTTTTGCCAACTCTCATTAGCTTAAAATGTTTAAATGAAAGTGATTTCAGCTGAATGCTAAAATTCTATGAACACAGAATTTCTTATTTCATATTTCTTGCCTGAGCTGGCACGATAAAAACTTTTCCTTAAAAGTGTACTGTGCTAAATGAATTGATCTAATCCCATGAGAAGATTCAGCTTTAACAACTCTTTCAAAAGTAAAAAAATTGCTTCATCAAAAAATTCAGATTAAGCCAATGTCTGACCATCTTCCGACTCTGAGAGGGGCTGGGAACAAGTGGGGCTGCGCTACATGACTCATGCCGTGCCCCAGGGTAGGTACCTTGGTCTAGGGCTCACATGATCCCGGCTCAATTTTTGTGGGAATCACCACCAGCAAAGATGGGTCTGGGAGCCAAGCCCAGAATGAATCTTCTGATCCAGCTCCACCACTGAATAATACAGAATGAAAGGCTCCGCATGGGCTCAGATCCAGGAAAACAAAGAAACAAAAAAGGAAAAAAGGAAGAACTGTATGCCCAGCAGAAAGGTCCAAAACCACCCACCCATCTGCCCCTCCTCTCCACCAGATAAACACAGCTGCCAGCAAGGGCCCTCATGCTGCTCAGCGCAGAGCAGCAGCACACACATTGCCTACAAACCACAGCTGGGATGTTTATGGACAAAACACAGTCTCTTCCCGGGGCTGGAGGGCCCCCTTGCCCCATTCTGGATGGTGGGACTTGTACCATGTCCTCAGCAGTGGGGAAAAGCCATCACAACATTCAACTCTCAGGACAGTGGTACTAGGAAAAGGTTAAAAAGCAACAACAACAAAAAGGAATTCTTCCATTTTCCCCTGCCTCTACAATCTTCAAATGATTTCATTTTATCATCCTACCATGGGCGGTACCCAATAAAAGATTTACAAAATCTTAAACCAATTGCTCCAAAGCATAGTTTACCTTTGCAAAGGGACCCTGTTAGCAGTGCCACAGTGTCGTTCCTTCACGGAGCAGCTCCCCACGTGTTTGGACGCAGATTACTCACTTGGCTGGCTAAAAATAAACTGTATTTTTTTTTCTCATCTGGGTTCCCATCCGTAATGGGGAAAAGCCTGCTTCTTGCCTTAAAAAAAAAATTTTAACGGGATCCAAAATTACAGATTTTTTTCCATTTGGAGAAGCACAAAGTTAAGAAAAACGGTAATGCAGTCCTCCCCTCTGCAAAAAAGCTCTGCTTCAATTTTGGCCTTTTTTTTGCTCCTCAAGCCACTTGAATGGAATACCAGGGAACAGCCAGGGACTGAAGCTTTCCAGGGTCAAGCGATCACCCAGAGGAAAGCGTTGGCTCCAGCACTAGTGAGGCCACTGGTATTACTTACGCAGAGACCATTTTCAGATTGAAATGGCAATTTCATTTCTTTCATCTCTCCACTTCCTTTGTATCAATATCTTTTTGTCCTAGAACACACATACCTGCTTCATTTAAAAACAGACGTAGATACTGCCCCTCTTTTATGGAAGATTTATGAGCTCTGCAGGTCTGCTTTTACAAATATTAATATTATATAAGATGATGGGCTTATTCAACCGCCACAGGCAAAGGAAGGACTCAGTCAGCAAGTTTTCTTCCTGATGATTTCTTTTTAAGGGTGGTAGGTTGGCATTTACAAGAAGACAAACTACTTCAGGATAACAAGGAGAGGAAAAACAGGATAAACAGCAAAACAGAAATCAGGATAAGCGGAAAAATTCTACTCAAGCCGGCTCCACACTTCTGCCTACTCTTGTAGTATTAAAATGACCATCTTTCTAAAGCTTAGGCCCAAACACTCAGGATGTTTTTCTTTTCCTCTTGGGGAAAAACAGCCTTAATCCTGTAGAGGTCGTAACGTTCCCTTTGCTCAGGGATGGAGATTGTTATCCTCAGTGTACCCAGCCTGTTGCCAAGCTGAGAGAAGAGCAGAGCTTTACTACAGTCACTGGCTCCTTGGCAGATTCGTGGACCTGACCCTGAGCTATGCACAACTATCCCAGACTGTTTCCATCCCCATCCCATTGAAGCTGAACGAAGAAACTGGGGTTAAATTGAGGACACTGATGGCATGGGTACAGGCAGCACCCTCAGCGCTCTGCCTGGGGGTATTGGTGGCAACACCCACGGGCTCTTCTCCCTGGTCAGTGTCATGGCCACCAACATTGCTCCAGACACCTCTTTGCAGCCAGTGACTAACACACCTCCAGAGACAATTTGGATGTCCTAGTATGTCTCAATTTCCAAATCTTTGGGGCAGTCCAAGGCTTGAGCAGAAGCAAGTTGTTTTCCATTGAAAAGATCCCTTTTATTAACGTTCTTTGAAAAGCTTTACCAAATTGCACCTTTTCTCATTAATCAAGTGACAAGTTGGTTTTATTCATTTAAAAAGGGTGCTGTCATAGCTGGGAGGTTAAACCCTTACCCTGACCTGAACCTGGCCCTTGGCTTTCTGGCAGGGGCACCCTGGTCCCTCCCCACCGTGCCCCATGCCCTGGGCAGCAGGAGCACAAACGACCCACCGCTCTTCTCCACGGCTTGTCTCCTGCCTTCCATGCCAGATAACCACAGAGAGACAGGCTTTGTTTTGGTGGGGTCGCCCAGGGGCGAGAGGATCTTGAAAGCTCCCTTTCCTGCCGAAAGTCCCATTATACCCTGGGTACAGCCATGCTTCACGCATTCAGGGGAAGAAAATCCAAACGCACTATTCAACAAAATTAATGACCCAGATTACTAAAATAAAGCTACAACTCAAACATCCGGAACTAATTTCCAAATTACACTTTGCTTTATCTCTGCAGCTACCATTAAATAGGGTGGAAGCTTTTAAAATAATAGTAATTTTTAAAAATCACCAACACCACAAACTGGATTAAAGGAAATTGCTTTGAGCTGTTTGAGGTTTTCTTCCAGGTTATCGAAGGTTTATAGTCTTACAGTTTTTACAGTCATTTTCCTGAGATCAAAAGACCCCAGGAACAACACCCGTTAATTAGAGCAACACATACGGTGCTGCAATACTCGGAGGAGCACGTTCCTGCAATTCAACGGCCTCCGGGCCCCACAGAGCCAGCACTTCCCTTCCAAAGGTTGCCACGCACCTCTCTAATGAGCTATCGCATGCACGCAATCAGCTGATTAATTCATTAGGAGAAAAAGCTGCATATTGGATTACAACCAGGATTTTGGCTGATGCCACTGCTGAACTGCGGGACCAGTTTCATTAGCTGCCATCAGAGGAGTTGCTGGAATCCAAACAGCTCTCTAATTTGAGCAAACATTGTGCACGGAATCCAGGGTGGAAGTTAATGCAGCTGCTAATGACTTCTTCTCCCTACCCCTTGCTTTAAATGTTCCATTAGTGGAACAGCCAGCAACTGGATGCTAACTTGGCTGCCTGTGGGTCCTGTCAGACGTGGTCAGGTCTAGCATGTAACCTCAAATGCTCATTTGAACAGCTCTGCTCGTGTTACTGCTCTGCTGGGTGTTGGGGGGAGGACGTCCTTCGCCGGGCAAGGTGGGCACATAAGAGGGCTGTGGTGATCTGGACACAAGCTTCATCCACTCTGCAAGATCAGGTGTTACACAAGGTGTAAGCATCTCTTTGGTTGAATGGATACCCAGAGCCTTCCCAGAAACACAGACTTAATCAAGAGATGTTGTAGAAGCAGAAGGGAATTCTCTGCAGACCACAGAAGCAGCCTTATCAGCCTCTTTGAACTGAAGATCAAAGAACCAATTCCCACCCATAGAAGGCAGCAAAGCAGTGCAGCACAGCACAGTGTTTACTACAGAGGGCTCAGATTTCTTTTCAGAGTACCAAAGACTGATAAAACACATAAACAAGATACAGTTTATTCTGCATTTTCAACATAAATGTGTATTTTTCTTGGTGGAGATTTAATACACCAGGGTTTTAGGGAGTCCTTCAATCACTGGATGTTTTCCAGCACATCCTAAAAATTTCCACTTGAAGTCAATGAACAATGCAAAAAACAATCTGTGTAATTGAAATTCCACAGGAACATCAAAAAGCGGTTTCAACAGGAATAGTTTTTTGGTTTTAAATCAGTCCTAGTTTTGCACTATGCTGCCTGTCGTGGTGAAGCATCCTTTTCCAACATTGAGTTATCTAGGAAGAAAAAGAAGAAATGCCTGGTGTATAATGGTCTGTTGAACTGTGATGGAAAGTTAGGTAAATGACTGAATTAGCAACCTTTTATCTTGCTACAGAAATAGCTCTGAACCATGTAACTCATGGCTAGGTTTATGAAAATAGCCCTGCTACACTGTGCACGTGCAGCTGGAGGCTGCTCGTGGCAGGCACAGGAGGCTCTCACCTGGCAGCACCATGTCTTGGTGATGGATGCCTGCGGACAGATCCTGTGCTGAACGGCAACCTTGCGACCTTGGCTCTCCCCGAGTACCCTCAGCACCACTCACTAGAAAGGAAAACACCAGAACTTGCATGGAAAATAAAACCACAATGAGTTCTAGTCCTCTGGTGGGCCCAGACGCCAGTAATATATCACTGGATGGGAGCTAAACAACCCCAGTGCTCTATTCCATTGAGAAGCGCAGTAAGTAACTACCATTGCAACATACGGCTCATAAATACTGGCATCAGTTCGGATGTGCTTTCAAACCCACTTCAGAGCATCTGTGCTGCTGGTACCCAGGCTGGGCGTGACTCTGCATCCTTCAGTGTGGTAGCTGTCAGGTTAATTCACAGGCTTGCTGCAGCTCCATTTGCACAGGACGAACCATGAGTATGGTCTTGTTTGACGGACCCAGGGAGGATGGACAGTGGCTAAGCACAGTAGATGAAAATTCAACTCCAGTGTAAGAGATGGAGCAACAAGAATCCACAAGACCTGTTGGTCACCACTCCTGAAGCAGCCGCAGACGATGATCTGTGATGTTCCCAGCTCACGCAAAACCCCAGGACAGGCGGTTCTGGCTGCTGGCTCCTTCTGTGCTGGAGACCAGCAGCCAGCATGTGCCCAGACCTGGGAAATCCTTTCCCCTGGCATCCCCCCTTCTCTACCAGCATCACCCACTGTTGTGCTCTGAGCAGGTACGACAGGATCAAATCTAACCTCACATCTGCTGTGACAGGGCTAAATTAAATGTTACCAGAGACAGTTCTGACAGCATTTGTAAGCCCGGAACTCCTCTCCCTACGTGCCCAGCTGCAATCCACATGTAGCCAAAGAAGAGGTTTCCCTGCTTGACACAGCACGATAAATCACAGTGAGTGATTGCCTCGTCCATGAAATCATATCCTCTCTGTATGAAGAAACGTGAAAGCCAAGACTTTGTAAATGCAGGGTTTTCTGGGCACAGGACAGGACTACCCGTGGTTTCCTGGAGAACTTTGTACAAGGGTCATCAGAGTCCAAAGCTGCCTGGGGCTGCTGTGAGCAGAGCCAGCTGGACAGTGCTCCTCAGGAAACATCTGCTGGAGATGGACTGAGGGAACAGAATGTGCCTTGACCTTCCTCTCCCCACGCTCCTCCACCCTGTCCCATCCATACAGCAGGGAGGGCAGCTGCTGTGGCCCATGTCCAAGGGAATTCCAGCATCAAGAGGCCCCCTGAGCCCTCTCAATCACCGGAGTGAGGACACCTGCCCTGCATGGAGTGGGGAGGCTCTGTCAGCACACAGATGTTTGGACTTTTACTTAAAATCTCCAAGCCTCCCAAGTATCTGACAAAGGGCTACTGACATCACCCAAACAGACTGTGTAGAAAACTTCCAACCACTCCTATCTTCCTGCTGGATTGAGACCAAGACGAGCAAGAGAATGATGAATTCTTTTAAATGAAGTACAAATTGCACTTTACCAAAATGAGAATACACATGGAGGTTCTCCTAAGGGGTGACATGAGAGGTTCTGATTTTTCTTAATGAGTTTAATGAGCCTGCCCATCTCGTCAGACTGGAACAGCACATGGCTCATGATACGCAGGGAAAGTGAGTGTCACACGGAGAGCACAATGCAGTTAATCTATACTCTCTCCCAGTCTCACTGAGATGAGCTCCTACTCCTTCAGTTTCAGTCATTAAACAAAGCACATCTGGCAGCAAACTGAACATACTGCTATAAATCAAAACAAATCCTTGCTAACTCCATTTACCAGATCCTTTGTTAGGACAGTGTCTTCCCCAGGATGGACTCCAGACCTGCCTCCCTGCAGTATGACCAGGAACACCAGAGTTTGCCTTGGCCCGTTCATGTCCTTGTTCAGAGCTCTCAGCCTCCATCCCAGACTTTAGAGTGGAATCTCCAGCATGGCTTAACTGACTCCCCATGTACAGCAGCCAACAACATTTTACCTTGATGAATCAGCTCAGCTGCATATCTTTCTTCCCCTCATTAGTTCGCAGATCAGTGGCTTCCTTCCTTCCCTCCGAATTCTTTCCTTCCTTCCCCTCATAGCATCACATTTCTCTCCAGCCAGCAAGGCTTGGTAACCTAGCCCAAGACAACCTCAGGAGACAGGCTGCCTGTTTAAATACGCTTGCAGCATGGCTCAATATCCCTTTCAAGAGATTGCAGAAATTCTCCAGTCCTCTGCAAACTGGAAATTCAAACGCTGTTATCACCACGCTCGGTGCTAGGACTTGTCCAAGGACTGGTAACAGCAGCTGCAGTCCCTGTATTTACCTCAGAGGCTTTTAGATCAGGACTTAGCTGCATCTTCCCGTTTAGTTTTTAGCAATGAAAATATTGTGATGTTAAGAAATCCATAAATCAGAAGCTGTGCTGGGGTGTGAAACAGAACATCCATCTGGGAGAGAATTAAGCTCTACTTATGTCTCCTGTCCCCAGATCTATGTGACTACAGGAACAACACATTTACCTTCTGGCTGGCTTTGTTGCTTTCCCCAGTCTCTTTAAAGCAGTGGTATTACAATGAGCTTTTCTTGTTGACAGGTTCTTTCTATTAGCTGTACAAGTGTCTCAAACAATTATTGATGCTGTGGGCAACTGGTGAACAGAACAAAAAGGAGCCTTCTGGCTTCACAAGCAAGGCTATTAAACCAGAGGAAGCAATAATATCACAACTCTCAGGTGACCAGTCCTCGGGTGAAAATACCAGGAACTCTGCAGAAGTGCTTCAGGAGCACCCCACAGGCTGCATGAGGTGGAAGAAATTACCCACAGATAGAAAAAAGAGCCCTGCATCACCAGAGTGTGTTGGACAATTTGCAAAACATGACCAAAAAAAAAATCATTAACTATTAAAACAAACTAACTGAAATGAATAATTTAACCTGTTATGACCAGCCCAGAGCATTTTCCTGTGGCTACCAGTTGACTCTGCTTTCTGTGAGAACCTGTGTTAATCATAAGCCGGGACCAAAGCAGCTTTGCAGAAAACAACCAGAACAGAGCGCAGACCAAACAAATCCTTGGATTACACTCTTCCCCAGAGGGATTCAAATTATACAGCGCCTGACTTTGGCAAATGAGCTGAACCATTCAACACAGAACTTGCTTTTACCAGCACTTCCCTCGCCCCAAATGCTAATTTAAGGAATAATAAGTCTGCCCATCTGTAAACAGTGTTATTTCTTTAGGTATTACAAGTCATGCCGAATTACGCAGAACCAGTCGTGTACGTACCAGACCACCATAGCTGGGCAAACAGCAACAGCCACTCCTGCACGAGAGTGAGAGCCAAGACTCAGGTCCCAGCCCCTCTTCTCACCAAGGACCCGAAAATCCCTCCAGCCGTGTAAGTCTCAGTGAATGCTGGGACCCTCGGCCACGGCTCACATCCATGGCTCAGCCCCTCCCAGCTGCTTCCGGGCCATATCCTGGGCCAGTTTTGCACAACTCCATTCCTTTTGGCTGCCATTCCCACACTACCTGTCCCTGGGATGTGGGCACTCCGTGGATGAAAGGATGAGAGGACTGTTGTCTAAGTCCTACCCAGGTAGTTCAGAAGAAAATGAGATCTAAACCCCACATCCCACCTGCAGTAATGAGAACTTCTATCTGCCCGGGACTCATCATGGGGTGGCTCTGGAAACATCCCCAGAAGGTCCCGCCAGCTTTGGAGCACTTCACAAGGGTTTGGGCAGTTGGATCCCAACAAAAACATGCCTGCAAGTGTCCCTGGCTGAAATATTACCTGCAATTTGCACATTTGGGAAGTATTTTGTTTTGCCAGAGACCCCACTGTGCTTAGGGCAGCTTGGGACCAGAGCGAGATGGAAGACATTGACCCCGCAGGCTGCACTGAGGACGCTTGGTCAAGCACGGGCATTTTTGGTCTCAGGATCATCTCCAGGCTCTTGGGTTGAAGCCAGAGGTCTTCAGAGAAGCCCTCATCTTGTGCAGTGTCCCTCAAAACTGAGGCTTGGCGAGGGGGAGCAGGCTTAGCTGAGCATAACCTGTGAACAACCACATCCCTTATTAGGAGTTCTCATTCCTGGCTCCAATTACAAGCAGCGGGAAGCCTCAGAGATGCCTGTTGTGACTGATGGCACCAGTCACAGCAGCCACTCAGTCACAGGCAACACTTTATGCACAGGCCACAGATAATAAATCAAACTTCCACGGCTTTGAATGTTCCCTTGAAGTACACTGGTACAGAGCGATGTCGTGACTCATGTCTATTTGAAAGGACAGGGGACTGGCTAGCCACGTGCTGAAGGACAGACTGTCATGATGTACCCCTATACAGCTTCGAACCCCTTTGGGAGACAGGTCCCCCACGGGTAGCGGCATCCCTGGGGCACCCGCCAGGCACCCCAACCCTGCAGTTTCTGCCAGGTGTTCCAGTGCCACATGCCCGTGGCCACAGGGTGACCCTGCTGCCAGTCTTCTCGTCGCTAGCCTGCAACCTCTAAACTCGGTGTTATTTTTTACACGGCCCTGGACAAGTTGGGGGCAACGGCACCTCAAAGCTGTTGGGAAGGGATGAGCCTGTGTCACCCCAGCCATGCACAGCATCTCGGATCTCACCCTTATCTTAACTACAGCAGCGTCTCTTCAATCACTGCAGTCCTGATCACACAAATGTGGGAGGTGGAAATTAAAGCCAGTGCCTGTGATTTTACACAACAAAAGCCACTCCACTCCAGGCTGGTGATAAAGGCACCGGGTGTCCCCACCACCCTTCAGCCTGCATCTCTGCACAACCCCTCCCAGCATGCTGGCAACAGGCATGGTTATGCACAAGGATCATATGTCCCCCACTGGGTGGAAAATGACGAAAAAAAAAAAGATTATAAAACTTCCATATTGAAAAAGGTCTAATGGGAAAATATCCCCAGTCTTCTGTGGCCTCTCTGTGGTGTTGATACAGCCTGCCACAGCTGGAGGCATCCCTCACCTTTCTACGTGTAAACAGCCAGACTTTATATACATATTAAGAGTTATTTGCAGTGCACACAGGTATGGAGATTTAGGGGTTTCAGCTTCCCAGCAATGCATCCTGCTCTGGCAGCCAGGTAAAAGGATCTCGTCTGACTGCCCCAGCACTGCTGGTCTCCCAAACCCATGCCTGGCTTGGTTTGACTTTTGCATCATAACCCCTATAGCATAAAGAGTAGAGGAAGAATGTTTTTATCTTGCTGAATCTTTGGTAAAAGTACATTTCCCCTCTGTAAGGCCTGTGTGTGTTGGTGGTGATGGCAGGATGAGGCAGATGGCTCCAGTTATGGCCAACCACTCCTCTGTGCTTGCGAGATTTATGCAAGAATTCAACCTCTGGTCCCTTCCCGAGATCCATTCCAGCAGGAACAATTCTAGACTATCTTTTGATTCCAATCAAACTCATTAAATGGAGAGATCTCGCATTCCTATTTAAGCAGAATATGAAATGCAGAGAATGCTCTCCTGGAAGAAAGCATCCTGCACAGCAGAGCAGAAATCCATCTGGTAAATTGGGTACACTTAATCGCACCACATTTGTTTTGCCCTTTTTCTTTTTTTTTAAAAGGACCATATCTTTTTACTTCTTCAGCTTCATGACACAAGGTCTGTCAACACATTTGATTGAAAATGTCAAAGTGGCCATCTGTATCACATCACAAGCAGACTCCCTCTCCTTGTGACACCTGGAGAGCTCTTCATCAGGAGCGGAGACATGCCTTGGCATGTTGAGTGCGCCACTGCTCTCTTTGGCCATATCTATCAAGTACCATTTGTTAACTATATGGGAGCCAACTATCCAGACCTGCTGTCTCCTGCCCTAAATACCACAGGAACAAGCTCATCTCCTACTAAACCTTGTTCAGAAATGCAATCACCCTGCCACTGCAGAGTCTATAGGTACTTCCAGTTGGACTACAAAAACTGCCCACAGTTTGCTGACATTCCTATTTCCAAAGCTGGGAAAGACACAGGGGTGAGGACCCATGTGTGGCCATGGCTGCAGCACCCTGGGGCTCACGGACTTGGAGGAACAGTGATACTACAACAGAAAGGCCAGCAAAATCTGCCAGAAAGGTTGAAGACAAGAGAATGTGCATGTCCTTGGAGGGACCAAGGCAAAGCACCAGGTTCTGCTGACTGTATGGTGTAGGGTTTTGCCTTGACCACCACCAACCTTGTTCAGAAATGCAGGTAATTAGTGTCTCCCCCCTAAAGAGCAGGGTGAATCCTGTCCTTCTTCCTGCTTTACTTGCAAAAGGAAGGATGCCGCTGTGCTCAAATGGCAGCTGGCACAGGAGAGCCATAAAAATATCAGTAGGTGTTACTCCCCTCTTTACCACAGCAATGAGACAATTTGACATTTCCAGGCACCTGCCGCTTTCTACAGCTCCAGCCCTGTCTTTTAGAAGATGTTTTGGGGTACATCCAGCACGCGTACCACAGAGAGCTTTCAAACAGCGTTAAGCGGGTTAGATAATGAGACCTGTCTAGCTGTGATAATCAATTAGCTTTGTTTTGTTCAGAGTTTGTTATTTTGGGTTTTTTTTCCTACATACCACAGCCACTGGTGTAGACATTTTCCTTCATATTCTTCCACAGCAAGGGCACAGGCATCTGGATGTGAGCAGATCTGCTGATGCTGCGGTGCAATTAACCCACTTTTGCAGACAGCTGTCCCCAAGCGGGGCCACAATAGCAGCCACCAAGGTAGGACATGACCCCTTCCTCAAAGCAATGCAACTTTCAAAGCTTAATTAGGACAAGTTCAGTGATCAAGCCATTTAACCAAGTTAACCTTGTTCTTGGTAAAATAACCGATGAAATCAAAACATACGCTCCTAAGTTAATGCAAATTTAGGCTTTCACATTGCCTGCCCATCACATACTTGTCATTGCTAGTCTAGCAGCACCAAAATGAACATTCTTCTAGCAATAGGATAACTAATATAAGCCTCGATGAGCAATAGTATCACTGGCTCTGAGACTGCTGTCCCATAGGGTCCCCGGAGGGACAGATCCTGTCCTTCCTCCAGGGAGATCTCACCATGTCAGGACTACAAATGGCAAAAAGGAAACAGGGAGGAGAAGGAGTGGGCAGGAGTCACACTGTGGGGAGCATATTTCCCCCACCTCCTCGTCCGACATCCCGACCACCGAACCTCAACGCCTCACAGCATTCACAGCAGCACTTCACGTTACGCATTATTATCTGTCCTTTTTTCTGGTTAAAGCCACAGGTTAAAACAAAACCAATGTTTAAGAGTTTTTTTTAATCTAGCTTTTAAATTTTTTTTTATCATTAGTTTTTATCTCTTGGGCAGCATCCGCAACTGACAGGCCATTGCTGGGGAAGTGGTGAAGCAGTAATATGCTGTCAGCTGTCTCCTCGCCACCACTCATGAGACCACAATGGTTAACAAACCCCTTTTGCTTCCCTTTCTGTATTTAATGCCACCATTTATAGGGCCCTTGGGAAAAGCACTGGGTTTGTCTGTGACTGTCTCGTGAATTTTCCACAAGAAATCAGGTTTCTGTGAATAGGGACGCAGGCGAGTGCCTGAGGTTTAATGAGGTTATGTCAGCTGGCTGTATGAAAAGAGTGAGGGGTTTGCAAGAGCCTTTATCCTTTCTCTCCTTTATTTCCTTAAGTGAAAGCCTTTGGCCATCTTTCCCTTCTCCTTTCTGCTTTGCAAACAAGCCCTCAGCATGGCTTGGCGACCATGGCCTGGCACAGTGGGTGGCTTGAGGCAGAGAAACTGAGGTACGCTGGGCTCCCCAAGGACCCCCAAATAAATGCATTTGTGCTCCTAATGAATAAAACTCAGGAGTGGAAAAGTCAATTGGATTTTGCTATTGAGGACTGTGTTGCCCAATTCCCTTCTAGACATGGGGGGGCGACAAAGACCAGACTACTTCAACTAGTCCAACTAGTTCAAGGAGGGGAACAAAACCAGCAAAAACCTTCCCTGCCCAGCTCCTGGAGGTGCCTCAGCACTGCATGACGCCTGACTCGTGGCATGGCTGCCTGTTCACTTCCAGCCACTGTCTTATTTCCTCACTGCTCCAGACTCTGTCAGGAGTGGAAATCCTGGCTGCTGGGCTGGGATCAGGTCTGGGAGAGCTGCACTCTCCTCCAGCAGCCAGCATGGCCTGAGTGAGCTACAGGCTCAAGCTGGAAATCCCTCAGAGCCATTCCCATCTGAAGAACCAGAGCTGCACCAAGGACAAGGAAACACAAGGGAAGGGCCATAGACAGTATCTTTTATCTTCATCATTTGTGTTACAATTAATGCAGAGCCATAGCAGGGTGAGGACATGGCAAGGTGAGTACTAATTGCTGTGGCAAGGAAATTCAGGTGGCACATGGCTCCCCTTTCCCTGCACATCCAATTAAAAAATGAATCAGGCATCTGCTGTGTATTTGGTTTCTCCTTCTTCCCCTGGATTAGCTCTGCCGCGGGCAGCATGAGGCTTCTCTGCTAACCAGGTACAGCAGGAGCAGAACAAGCATGGGAGAAGAAACAACTGACCTGCTGCAACAGTAAAGTCACCCCATGGCAGCCAGGTATCAGAGTCCCATCCTCTGCTACTGCACTTGGCCTGATAAACTCAGAGAGAGGTGGCCTCCCCCAGCCTGTGCTGATCTCAGTCATCCCAAAACTTCATTTTGACCTTTTTTCTTGCTTTAATAGAAAGCCCTCACTTGACTTTGAGCAATCTATCCATCAGGCTGAGCTTTCAAAGCAATAAAAGGAGACATCCAAAGCCCATCTAGCAAACAAGAGAAGAAATCTCACAGGCAGGACTCGCCCCATGTCAGGACAGCATTGTGATGTGTGTATTCCGTGAATGAACGCCTTTTAGCTCAGCTAGTAAAACTTGAATCTTCTCCTGCTCATAGGCTCAAGGCTTTACTAAAAAGCAAGCATAGACTTTTAAAAATAACCAAGATAATTTTACAACCATCAGGAATATTTCAAGCTATACAAAGCCACATAATGGCATGGAGAGGGAAGAAAGAAATCAAATCAGTTAATATGTATCAGGCTTTAATTACTGACTGACAACAGCGAAGAAGGAATTCAGAAGCAGCTTTTCATACATGATTACGGGCAGGGCTGTTTGGAGCTGAGAGCACATCCGCCCTTCCCAGGACGGGCTCAGAGTTGGAGCAGCAGAACCTGTGCTCCCTCCAACACAGCAGGAGCTAGTGTCCTTCCCTGGCAACCCTCCTCTCAACCACCACACCAGATGCATGAGTCCGGCTGTATACTTGATGGAAGGACATGCTTCTCTCTCCAAACTGCCCAAATAAAGAGGCAAAGCCACCAGCACGGAGCTTATGCCAGAGCTCCGGAGGGGAACAGGGAGAAAACATGATGTGAAAACATGCAGGATGCAGTTTCTCTACAACCAACTCGGGAAAAAAAGGTAAGAGAGTGGAGAGTCTAAAGAATAAAATGTGAGCTCAAATCTATCAGACAAACTGGAGGAGGAGCGCTGCACTGGGAGGGGATGGAGCCAGAGGGATGGAGCTGAGCGCTCCTCCCCACCCGTCCCTGCAGAGAGGAAGCTGAAGATCAAGTCCCTGTCATGGCAAGAAGGAAAAAGGCTAGAAGATTGTATTTTTCTCTCAATTCCATGGCTATAAAGTGTCTTCCTCTGGAAGGCCAGCACTGAACACAATCCAGCACTTCCACTGCCACAGTCTTTACTTCATGGGCGGGGAGGTTTTGGGAGGAACGGGGCAGACAAAGAAAGGGTAAAATCTCAGCTCCTCTGAGACCAGCCCAAAACTCCCACAGCTCAAAAGGAGTAAGGATTTCTCCCTCACATGTGACCACCCAGGTCTGAAGAGTCACTTTCCTCTGCCATTACTCCAGTCAGACCCAGCTTCAACCATAGCCACAGCTTGCAAACATGTCAGCAAAAGGCATCCTTTGATGGCTAGCCGGATGGAGAGGGAGGAACAGAAGAAAATCTATTCAGATTGCTCTGACACTATTTAATCTGACTAAAAGCCACAACCACAAAGGCAGCAGCAGGCAGATGCCCATAGTAACCCCAGCAGGGCCCGTTTTAATGGACTTTTGTTTGCTCTCTGTGTAAGTGAGCACATTGTATGCCATCCTCTTGTACTACAAGAACCAATAAAGCAGCTTCCCAGCTCTCAGGGCATGAACAACACATATGACAGCTTGTGGGGCCGCACAGTTGGGGTGCTGAGGTGGGCAGGCACCACCAGGTCACCCCTAAAGCCTGGCATGTGGAAAAGCAGCCTGCAAGGTGGGTTAGGAAGGGGAAGGAGAAGGCAAGAAGAAAGCATGACTCATCCTCATAAAGACATCACAGACTGCTTGGTAAGAGAAGGCAAGTGTCAGCCAAGAACAGAGACCCCAACGAAGATCTGGCTGAATAGAAAACTGCAGCAGTGACCTGCATTTCAGGGATTACTAAAGCCAAGGTAGGTGCAAGAAGGACCTGGTGCCGAGATAAGCCTCATCCCCACAGATGCTGCTAAGGCTGTGTAAGCCCACCACCTCCTGCTGTCCTCCAATACTCCAGGCCTTGAGCAGGCAGGAGCAGGCACATTGCAAGAGTCTGGGGGCTTTCCATGGTGTGCTGTGCCCACCAGGATCATCACTGGTGCAGTTATTCCCCCACCAGCAACAGCCCATGTGCAGCACCCGCATCCCACTTGGCTTGCCAAGTGCTCCAGGGCGACACTGCCCACAAAGCCGTCACGATTCCCCCTGGGGATCAGATACTGTCATACAGGCAGGCACATGGCTCCTTGCTCCCTTGCCTTTGCACCCACCACACCCATCCTCTTGCCTGTGCCCAGCACATCAGAGATGATCTCTGCCAACTTGAGCAGCCTGAGGAAAGCATTTCCAGCAATAAATCCACCACTGTAGCAAACTGAAACTATTAGGGGAGAGCAAGCAAGGTCTTTGGACAAGAAAACTTCAGTCAAACAACTTTAGGCAGAGTAAATTCAAGACGTATTTGATCTGAGCAGCAAGAAAAATAGTTTGTGTGTGGCTTCAGCCTCCTTTTGCTGCTGGAGGCTCCACTGGCTCCCTGCACACAGCCCCAGCGAGCAGGGCTAAGCACCCTCCTGGCCAATGCAGGCAGGATCTGGGCACATGTCAGCCATCCCAACACCAGGAACCAGAGGACAGCAGAGGTAAAGTCAAAACTCCTTACTACTTGGGTAGATGAAGCTGTGGGGAATGAGGCAGTGGGTAAGCAGGGAGCATCCAGGGATGGGAGCCCTCCTCGGAGCCCCTACGAGTAAGCGCGTTTTAATGTTACGTAAGGGTGGACTTTACAGCAAGGCTCCCTTGGAAACACATCTTGTAAGGAAAGGTTAAAGCTTAAATTATTCTCTGTGAACGCAGACGTTCACAAGTCTTTTACATAGCTTAAAGTACTGGAAGCTGGAAGTGCAGCCCCGCGTGGGGTCTGACACTGGTACGACTTTGGGCTTTGAGGGAAAACAGAAAGTTTGCAGGAAATGATATTTCTTTGTATTTGCACACTTACCACAGTGTGGGCTCCAGCTGGGACCAGCTAGAGAAGTGGTGAAACCACATTTTTTTAATTAAAGAGCCGGCTGAGTATGCTGTTACTCAAGCTCATTTTGTGGCTTTTCTGGCCATGAGTCTCCAAGGCACCCCAGGGCAAATCAAAGCAGCATCCTCAGGCACTGCCCTTCCCTGTCCCTTTGGTTTGTTAGAAGGACTGAGCAGGTCCAGTGTGGCCAGACACTCCCCAGGGCTCTGTACCCAAGGAAGGCACCTGTGGGGCCCTGATCCCTCCCTCACCACTCACAGAAAACCTGCCCCACAGGAGCAGGACAATGCATTTTCCCTTACAGGCACAGGATGCTCCAGAGTAGTGTTTAAGGAGGTTTTGGTCCAGCTTCTTTCAACAGCCACTGCCCATCAGCTACATGCCTGCAGGGAGAGCTCCCTATCCTAAGAAAATGACTCCCAGTCTAGCCTCCTGCAGTTCAGTGTCTGAGCTCTACATCATGCCAAAAAATAGATTAGTTAATAGACAAGGAGAAAGTATTTACTGCTTCTCATAAGGGGATGTCTGAACCTCTCAGTGCACCCTCAGAAGGCTCTGAGCACTTTGACACCTGAAACAGGAATACACTGATGAAGGGATATGATAAAAACAGCTTATTAAGGAAATGGAAGGCTTTGCCTTTCTGCCTAGTCATATGATGTCCCACTCTCCAAGCCCAGAAATTGGGGAAAAGGGGGAAGACAGGACCACTGTCCCCAAGGGAGCAGCCAGGGCCCTACTCAGGGCAGCTCTGCAGCATCTTTAGCAACAGCAGGAGCCAAACTTGGACAAGGGGAGGATTCAGAGGCTAATTATTCAGCCTAATAAGTTAGTTGAGATGCTGAAGCAGCTACATAAAGAAGACACAGTTATGTATCATTTTAAGTATGCATATAATGGCTTTATCTTTTTGTTACCTTATTTCATTATTGCAAACCTTTTCTCACATATACATTTTAACTCTCAAATCCAGTCACCAGCAGAACAATTTATAAATAATTCGATGCACAACAAGGCACCAATTCTTCCAAAAGCGGCAGTCCTGGAATGAGGCCACTGAAAACTCTCTCAGCATCTGATACTTTAATGTCATACCACCAGTATTGCACCCAGAGGGTAGCAATATGCAGCTCCTCCAACCTATACAGGCTCATTTAGAAGCTGTAGCTGAGGAGTTTGTGCAAGAAAAACATCTCTTGGTGATCATCAAAATAGAAGAGAAGCCTTTGGCACGCACCAAGGCAAGGAGAGCCTGCCACCGAGTTTGTAACACCAGCTTGTGAGCTGCACAGAAAGAAAGGAAAGAAACCTCCACCTGCAGAGTCCTCTCTGCCCTGGAGACCCATAACCAGCTACACAGACTGGGCTGGGCAAGAACATTTCCCTATCAAAGCCCTTTGGCACCACAACACCATATTTAGGATGGAGAAGTTGTTACAGCACACCAAATGACACCAACCAAATAAGAAGGTCTTGAGCACCGAGAGCAGCTGCTGAGTACCAGCATCCCTGCAAAATGAACCCAGGAGAGCTGAAGCGAGACCCTCACCTCCCAGCTGTTCCTGGAGGAAACACTGCTAGTTATCCTCACCCACAATCAGTGTTTGCTTAACAGACAAATTTTTCTAATTATGTTTGTCAGCTTTGCTAATTACACAAGATATGAAGCACAACACCTTAATTTTTCATGTATCTGCCTCCTTTTTTTCCCTTCCAATGGAATGAAATTAAAAACAAATTCATCCATACAGCCTCTACCCCACTGGAAGTCAGACTTTCACCACTGGTACCTATGCAGACAGGCTCTGACATTTTACTTTTTCATTGCATTTATTCCCCCAGTGAAGCTGTATTAAAAATGTATCGGTTAAAACAACAGATACCTGGAGATGGAAGTCTGTGCTGTGTTTTGTTGGGTTATTTTCCTCTCTCTTGGTCCTGCTACAGTGAGCATTTGTGTCTAAAGCCCAGTGAGGTCAATGGGAATAAGCAGGTGCTTAAGTTTTATGCGTGTGAATAAATTAGCTGTTATCAAAGAGAGTGCATATTTTACTGATTGCTGAATCAGTGCTTTCAAGCAATCAAATTGGATCAGCCCGATTGCCATCACAGAGAACCTTTTTGCTTCTCCTCCACTGAGGCAAGACCTCCCTACACTGATAATTTCTGCATTAATGCAGTGGAAGGGGAGAGATCTGGAGAGCTTCTCTGAGCCCCTGCTTCCATCAACCCTTCCCCATGGCCTCTGTGCTCTGTCTTGGGCTCAGGTAAGCGGCAGGTGTAAAAGGAGCTGCTGAGACAGCTCTGCAGCACTGCAATGGGGAGGTGAGTGCATCCACCTGCTGCGGGATCACTCTGGATTTGCTGCTTTTCCATGTGCATGGTGCAAGGACTATGGGCAAGCCTTCTGCTCTACAGTAAGATGGGAAATTAAGACATATTCCAAGGTACCATCAGGTTTTGCCAGTAATGCTAATGAAACCACAGCTGGCATTAAACAGTGCAGAAAAGAGTCTAAACTGGTACTGCAACGTGGTGAAAAAACATTTGCAGCTAGTGGTGTCAAACGAACTGCAGACAAAAATTCATCTGAATGACCACCTGGATGATGAGTTTCCTCCAAATCCCTCCTACAGACAAACCCAGAGCATTTGCTAATGTCGGTAAGGGGGAATGCTCTGGATCACCTTGGCACTGCCTGTGCCAGCCTGCTCCATGATGGCCCAATCCTGCATCCTGCAAGGAGGACTCTGCTCTAGGTGCTGTGGGCAGGCTCTGCCCTTACCTGCTGAAAACTTCCTGGCCCCAAAAAGCAAAGAAAGGGCTGGCTGGTTTTGCCAAGGATATCCCAAATCACAGCCCCAGTCTCTCCAGCCCCATTTATACACAACTAGGAGGTGTTGCTGCAGGCTGGGTCAACTCCTGGTTTTGGAATCCTCAGGACTTTCAGGCAAAGGTCCCGTGGCTGTGGCAGGCATCATTCTCTGCTCCTCTCCCTGCTTGTATCTGGTGTAGGAGCACCAGTTCCCTCCCAGGAGCAAACAGCCTTTGCAAAGGGGCTTTATCTTTGCTGGCAGGAAATTGTGAAGGTTAGAAGGCAGCGAGGGAAATTTGTGCTGTCACAATCAAAGCTGCAGTAATTAAAGAGGCGTTTCTTCGGTCCCAGGGAGGTGGCTGGCGGAGCAGTAGTTGTGAGTAGGGACACAAGTGACTGGACACATACAGAAGGAAACCTCATCCCACTCCACAGCACACCGTTCCAGCCCCAGGGCTGTGGCTGGTGCCAGGAGCAGGGTGACCAAGCTGCTGAGCTCTGTCCCACTCCCATGTACCAGTGCAGTCTGAGGACCTTCACCCTGACGTTCCAAGTTCATCTTCACCCTGCAACTCAAAACTCACCCTTTCTTTGTTCAAACCTAAGAAAAGCTCCCAGAAAGAAGTGGGGGGAAAAAAAGAGCAGCTTCTAGAGCACTTCTCAGTCTGATGTGCAAAAAGCCCATTACCCAAAACAGAGGTGAATCAGTGGAAAAGGCCATTGGATGTGGGGGAAGGCAGCAGCTGGCCTTTCCCAGGGCCACACACAGCCTGGATCTATGCTGCTCTGCACTGGCATCTGCTTGCCAGATTTCTATTTGTTCCAGTGATGGGCTGCCAAGGTGTTAAAGTCAAATAATTCAAATTGCTCGCAGAGTGAAAGATACTCAAGATTCAAAATTACACCTTGACCCAGTTGGGTCATTTTGCAGCAATTATCACCAATTTCTATGGCAGAAGATTGTAAGAGTTCAGAGGAGGAGAAAAAAAATGGCTTGTCCTTTCTTCACCTTGCATACAAATGAAAAACAAATGTGATCTTCTTGCTCATGACATAACCATGCTTTAAAGAGCTTCACAAACATCCATTTCCTCATTTGAGCTCAGACAGAAGACATATTATCTCTTTTAAATACGACTTCTCCTTGGCAGTGCACAACCTATTCTCTATCTTTAACACTTTAAGAAGCCAACAAGTGGTTATTTGCAAAACTGATGGTAGGAGATGAATATAATCTATTTTAAAGCTCAGCAAAATCGGCAATTTCATGAGGTTTGAACATACGGCCGAATTAATCAAGTCACACAAATTATGAAATGTGAAATACAGCCCCCCGAGCTCTCCACCTGCATAGGAATGATTTGGAAAATGCTCAACCACATCAAGGCACAGTGAGGAGAGGGGGAAAAAAAAAAGGGGGGGAATAGTTTCCAACACACAGTGGTTTCCCAAGCAGTGATGCTCTCCCTATCAGAGCTTCTCTGTCTTGTGAGTTCCACCGCAGCTTGCCTTTCTGTCATCGCCACGCTCTGGTTTTTCAGTAGTGAAGCCCAAGGAAATTGGGAGCGATGTCTTCGGGCTCTGGACCAACTCACTTCTGCCTCTTTTGCAGTGGGGCTGGATCCAACTCTTTCTTCCCAGACGCTTTGGCTACCTTCTGCCTTTCCCCAGTGCCTTTTGCACAGGTACTGGCACCACAGGTTCCGCTTTCCAGGAAAGCAACCCCTGTGCTGGTTGGAAACAACTTCACCCTTTACAGGAGAAATAAATCCAGGAAAAGGCATTTCCTTCAACATCAAAATTACGGACTCCTCTGACTTACTTGATCTTGTTTGTGAGGTCTTGCTATTCAGTCATTTGGAGACTGTTTATTGCCTCATTTTTCTTTTTTTTTCTTCTTTAATAGTTGAAATCACTGTTTCAACAGAGAATGAGGAAAAATTATCCATTCCCAGGCAAATCCGCTTGGAGCTGGCTGTGGCTTCCATCTTTTGCTACAGATAGGGCATCACACACTGAATGCTCCTTCCAGTGTGGATCACTGGGCTGGGTCAGGGGACATCAGCAGAGCAAGGCCATGTGCTGGTGTTACTGAGGGAGCTGCTCACTCGATCTGGATGCATCATTTTTGAGGGCACAGACAGCAACCTCTCCTACGGACACCTTCTCTCACGTGTCTGCACTCAGAGGGGATTTTCAACAGTGACAAACGCAGCATGCACAGAGCTGGAGTGAGCCTTCCCTTGCTCTTGAGACAGGCAGCATCTGCCAGGTGCCAGTGGCTGTGCAAAGCCAGGGAAGGATGGATGTGGCTGAAGTGCAAACAGGCTGAGGATAAGAAGACAAATGGTTCTGGGGGAAGTACGATGACCTCCCCAGCAGTGTCAGGAAACATTTCTCAAATGGAAGAAATTCTCCACTCACCTATCGAGAATGTCACAGCTGCTTCATGCAGACCTCACAGAGCTGCTTCTACTGGGGTCGAGGTCAGCTCCCTGCTCCGGGTGGCAACAGCCACCTTTTCCCAGCACAGGCTTAGCCATTGGTCCAGACACCCATGACTCTGCCCCTGCCTTGCTGATGAGCACAGCAAATCGAGCCATGCCAGGAAAAACCACCTGGCTCCTGCAGTAACCCACAGTGCTCATTCCTCTATAAAATCGTAAGATTGTGCTAAAAGTGGAAGGCTACTGCAAGCCTGTCACAATGGGTGGGAAGCCAAAGACCTGAGCAGGTAAAGGACTTTCTTAAACTCTACGAACTGTCAATGCATGTGCATGGGTTTACACAAACACCTAAGTACGCATTCACTCAATGCAATTTAATACATTGCAAATAACATCCCACCACATCTCAACCAGGGCACCAATTATTTTCCAGGGCTGCCATGAGACCAGCAGCCCCCCAAGGTCCTGAATTAACAGTTCCAGCATAGGGGGCATGGCCCAGCAGGGTGTCAGAGCACACTCATGCTGCGGCAAAGCGCTCTCATGAGAGGCTTTTGCCCTGCAATTGCCTTAGACTAAGGGGAAACGAATTTAATTAAGTGCATCCATCACCCGGCAATGAAATGTTACCACCAAGGGTCTTTTTGGGGCAGTCTGTCAAACCCCATCTCCTCTCTTAGGAAAAATGGCACAGACATCTGAATCAGTCAAAAAGGGTGGAGTGAGAAATGAAGGAGGCTAATCCAAACCTGGGTGTCACCAAGGGATGCTGAGACAAAAAAAGAACAAATGAACTCATGCATTGGGCCACCCCACCAAGGGGAGCTTTAAATTTAGCATTACTGCATCGAGAAGTGTTCAAGACAAAATCATTTTCTGCATCATTTCTTAACTGTGAAGAGGTGGTACCCCCAGGAAGGGCAGCTATGGTGGAGGTGAACTAGAGGGGTCCAGCAGCATCAGGCCCTGCTAAACAGCCTCCTTCAGTGGGAGATGGTGTCCAGCACCTCAGTGGCCCACTGGACCCCCATAGGCACATCCCTCACCCATCTCAGGCCCAAACTCATCTTCCTACATAAAGCAGCAACATGCCCCTGGAAGCTCTAAACACACAGTGCTGAGAGTCTGTGACATGAGGCAGTGAAAATGAGCAACAGTTGATTCCAGAAAAGCCACCCCTAGCCCCTCAGCAGAGAGGCCACTGCTCTGTGCTGCTGTCTGCAGCAATACAGAATTGAGAAGAAGTCAAGACACGATTTCTTTCATCAGGTCCTAAGCCTTCTTCTGCCATTAAGACACCACACTGGCACTTGTTGGTTGAGTCACCAAACCCACTTTTGCAGGCTCACCTTCCTGAAGGAACCCCTCCTACGAAAGTGGCTTTAAAAGGAGAGTGGAAAGGGCTACAGAACGCATGCATGAGGGAGCAGAGCCTCAGGGCGGTGCCTCCGCTACCTTGGTGGAGTGGTGCTTTCCCATGGCAGCCTCTTCCCAAACAACATTTCCTCTAGAACGGAGCTGCATGCTACAAGTCAGTATATAAAACATATTTACGTGTTGCCTGATCATAACAGGCAATTCTCAGCCTGGTTTTCTTGCTCTTAAATCCACAGCAGAGCAAGGCAGGTTCCCACAAAGCCTCACCCCAAACCCAGCCAGGGTCACAGCACTCTCCCCATCATCTAAACCGCCTGCACAGCTTTCGACCACGTCCAGTTTCCTTGTCCTAGACTCGGAAGGTGTGGGGTTTTTGGAGTGCCCAACCCTTCACTGACACACACAGCTGGTGGAAATCAAGAGTTAATGTTAAGAGTTAAATTCAAATCACAAGGAAACGGCACTAGCACAAGGCTGGAAATAGGACAAGGCTGACAGAGACGTACATGAGTGCTGGGACCAAGCCCCCTGGGTGCTGTTTTAGTAGGGCAGGGGGAGAAACAGGATCACCAGGAGACCCTGAGCAGGTGGGAAGTGTCCTCCAGCCGTCACTCCACAAACTGCGGCAGTTTTTGGTCCTCCCGTCTGCTCAGAGCTGTCCCTGCAGACAAGGATGGTGCTGGGGAAGCCCTGCAAGAGTCTCTCAGCCAGGGCATGTCTTTGCACGGCTTGCTGGGCACCCTCCTCCCCCCTCTGCTTTGCCCTCCCCCCAGTACAGGGCTGGAACAGCACCCGGGAAATTAAGCAGGCCATTTCTAAAGCTGAGAGAAAAGCAGCCATCTGGCCCCTAACAGCCAGGTCACCTATAATGACCAACAGGAATTTTCTAGAGAAGGCGGATAAATGCAACAGTGAATAAAAGAAACATTAACTGCTCCGATCCATCCAGAGGTTGCTGTAAGAGAGAAGCTTTCAGGGAGGCCTGAATACTGGGTAATGCCCAGTCCTGTCTAATTAAAAGACGAAGCAAGAGATGGCTAGAGCAGTGGGAAGCAGGAAGGAATAGGGTGGGCTGGGGCTGAAATTCAAGTTTTTCTGTGCCACAAAGAGCCAGGACAGCTGCCCGTGATGGCAGGAGCAGACCCCCCCACAGCCCCTCTGCCCAGGCACCTATTGCTGCACCTCTGGAGATGGCATTTACATCTCCAGGTCTCTCAGGAGACTTTATATCTTAATTCACGGCATATTCCCCTGCACAAAACAATCACTGCTCATGTAACAAAGTGAAAGCACAGGTGACTTCCCCAGGTCACAGCTCCAAAGTTCAGGATGCAAACCTGGCACCCTTGCCCTCACCCTTTCACATCCACCACCAGCTACAGACACCACCCCCCCTTTCTGCTTTTTCTCACAGGAAAACCATCATCACTCATAATTCAATTTGTGAATACTTTTGCACTGTATGGCTTCACGCTCTACCACATTTCATAACCACCTTTGCACGCTTGCAGGCAGCACTGCCCCTTCTACTGGGGCTGGCAAGCAGGTTTCTTCTGAAGCTTTTCCAGGTTATTGAACTACTTTGTTAATGCAGCTTGTTTCCCATCAGTTGAGGGCAGAATGCCAGGGACATAATTTATTTTCCATGTTTATTTATGTCAGGAGAGTCCTTAAAGGATTTGTTTGCAGTTGCCTCAGTCGCCACTCGTGCTGAGGTTACTGCCTTCCCTGCTGCATTGCCAGCAAGTCAGGCTTGGGGAGACTGGAGTCCAGCAGCTTCCTTCCGCTGTTTTGATGCTATGGAAACAACTAATTTCCCTTATGCTTCTTAATTAGAAGCAGAATCACCCTTTTTGCTGGCCAGTAGGCCCTTGTGCCCCATGAAAATACAGCAAGCTGAGAACCAGCAGTGGTTCCTCAGCTGAGCAGCTGTTTCTGCACAGTTGCCAAAGATGGGCCAGTTCTGGTCACCTCCTTTTTGGATGGTTTGAGCATGTCCTGTCTGGACTGTGATAATACAATGACAGCAGAAAGCACCGTTGCTCCCACAATGGAGTGCCCCAGGAATGAGTTCCTCCTCCAGAACAATGTGGATGGAGACCTGAAGCCCTTGAAAAATTGACGTATTTGGATTTTCTCAACAGAGCAATTCCCCCAGCCCTCTCATCCTCCTATGGTAACCAGCTGGGTCATATTTTACTCCAGCTGCCACTGCCTTTATTGCTATGATTTCTCCAGGCTCAGTCATGGCTGCAGGAGTCACTTTTTTTTTTTTTTGCTATGAACAATCTATGGCCAATTTGCAAACTGAGATCTCCTCCTCTGCACCAGCCCATACTCAAGGCTCCCTACCAGCCCAGCTTCATCACCACCCACAGATGCCAGTGAGACCCTGCACCCTTCCCCAGGTTGTCCAATCCAACACATGGCTATGCAGCAACTTCCAGTTCTTCGGAGCATCCCAAGGTGATGTGCTGGGGACCTGGCTGACAATTAGTTTGCTCTATAGGGTTCAAGGCTACCCTGGGGAAGGGGAGCATACCGCATCGATTTTCTCTGCTGGTCTTGCAACCATCCAGGTAAAGAAACATTTGTTATTCTGTGACAGATCCCTGCGGAGGCCGTTCAAGCATCCTACCTGCTGCACAGCAGAGCTGGCAATTTTGCCAGAAACTCTGCTTTGAAGGGGTTTGCAATGTTAATTAAATTTCTGCAGTTGTATCTCTTGGCTCTGAATAAGATCCCAGCCTCTCTGAGCATGTGAGCTCAGCTGCTCCTCCCTGTTGAAGCCTGGCTCTGAACAAGTCTGGCTCCCAACACTGAATTCCCTCACTGCAACATCAGAAATGTAATATTGTTCTTCCACAAAAGGAAATGAATTCAGGACTGTCAGGGTTCAGACAAGGTATTGGTCTGGATAACCTACAGGCTGAGAGATGATCGCATAGCTACAAAAAAAAAGCAGATGTCCTTGCCCAAAGAACTGATTCCTCTAAACACACAAGCAAAAACGAGTATCTGTAATCACACAGGCAAGATGCACGGGGGACAGCAAGTCACCGCAAGGACTCTGGATGAATTCCACACAAAGTTCCCAGAACTCTGGCTCCCTTTCACCTCTGACAATGCACAGCCCCTTCCTGGGCTGGCACTGGTAACCTACCCGACGCAGCTGGGCTTTTGTAGACACTGCTTTCCAGGAAAGCATGGAAGGGAGAGGAGCTGCCAAGTCTGGAAAATGCAGGAGCCAAGTTGGTTTCAACAGTTAAAATTCTTTAGACATTTAAAAGAGGCAGCTTTTTAAGGATATTAATAAATTAAATAGAAGGGAAACATGGAGAAGATAGGGAGAACTTGAACTCAGGGGAGCTGTGGGATTGGGGCTCCCGAGCAGCAGAGCCAGATCTACTGCCGGGGCTGTTCCTGCAGCGGTGATGGGACACGGGCATGTGGCTCACCAGAGCCCCCCACAGGGCTGGGAAACCAGAACAGAGGATGGAAAACAGACCAACAGTGCTGGGCTGGCATCTCCTACCCAGCACAGCACCATTTTTGCCAGTTCTTAAAAAGAGCCCCGGGAGCGAGGTGGGTGGCTGGGTCAGAAGCCACTTGGCACTTGCAGGTTTGCTCCAGAGCAGCCATTCATCATCACTCTTTGCAGCCAGAGCTGCTGAGTGTGACTCAGGGCTGGGGTCTGAGAAGGCGAGAGCCAGCATGTTGGCCCCGTGGTCCCCTGGGCACATTCACCCACTGACATTTTCGGAAGATGACCAAAGCAGCATGACGCCTTCCCAAAGAAAGCAGCAGAGCTGCTGCAGTTGGGAAACAGTGAGTCTGTGCCTGCTCGCAGCTACAGGGGACACCTGGCAGGCTCAGCGCTTGTTCAAGAAGAAAATTTGTGCTGCTGCTCATAAAGGTGTTTGCCATGAGGGAAATGGGAATTACTGCAGAACAAGAGCGAGGAGGTGCAGAGGCACTTGAGGAACTTCACCCAAGCACGGACAGCTGTCACCATACAGGGATTCAGCCACCAAAGGTGTGCACAAGGTGCAGGATTTGAGACCTGGGAGCCCCTGCCTCCAGGCTCAGTTAATAGCATATCCCACAGTGACAATACCATTGACAGCAGTGACAAAGGCTCTCAGGCTGCAGCTGGAGGGGGCACGAGGCAGCCCCAGGGGAGCAGCCAGCACTTCTCCCTGCTCCCACGAGTGGGTTTCTAACCACTGCTCCCAGCCCAGCACCAGCATATTTTCTCGGATATTTTCCCAGTTTCCACAAGAGGGCACCGGCACGACACCGACGAGACGCTCCGATGTCCCCAGAGGCGCCGCCCGGTCCCGTCTCCGCGGCGGCGGGAACGGCAGGAGCCGGGGTCTCGCCCAGGGTTTTGTCTGCAGAAGGAAAGCAACTGATGCACATCTCCCAGGAGATCTCGGCTCTGGAGCCATGACTCACCACGACGTTTGCTATTACAGAAATAACACACTGGTCTTTTTCATCTTTTTATCCCATTTGGGTCCCCTCCAGGGTTCAGCTGCTCCCTTGGTCCCAACACCATTCTCAGATCTGCTTCCTCAGCCGTTGGACAGCGAAATCTCCAAAGTCTGCAAACAGCCCCTGGAGTTTCCTTTTGATCTCTTGGTAGTTGCCATCTCCAGCCAGAGGCATTTGGTGGAAAGTGAAAAAAATCCAGAGCTAGGTGGTTTTGGATGTGAGCCCTGGAGAAGCTGCGTAGGGGTTAAATGCCCCCGCCATGGTGCATGACAGGCAACCTCCACAAATGAAGACAAACTTGTGCATAACGCAATCCAGATCTCTTATCTCCCATTTCTGTTTTGGACGAGGAAGACTTTTGTCCTGTATCCTTAAAGACGGATGTGTGTAGCGGGCTGTGTAGAACACACTTGGATTTCAGAGCAAACCCAGGATGTAACAGCAGCACCGGCACTGCTGGATGATCTTCGGCAGCTGGGAACTGAACCACAGAGATGCCAGTTGGGGTTTGTTAAATGACAAGACAATATAATCTAAACATGTACATCACCTTTGAGCAAGGGCCCTGTGACACAGGTAAAATTGCTTTTGTTCACTCGAAAGATCAATATTGTCAGGATGAAATAATATGTGAGCCGGTGTGAAGAACTCTGCCTGACCACTGACTGTCAGAAACTGGCAGAAACTCTCTCTTGTAAAAACAATATGGAAAAAAATCCTGAATATACTGCCACTTCCCAAGTCACTGTATTTGGACTGTTGTCACCAGGAGCTGTAGGTCATCTTCAGACTTCCTGGAAGAACAATCTTCTGTGCGCATGGTGTATTCTGATGCAGGAAGTTCCTCAGATTTAATCGGGTTCTTTTCTATTAAATCATCATGGCTAATCAAAAAGCCGGAATCCCATCTGAAGACCACACTCCTCAGTGAATGTCGGCATTTACTCCATGTCAGGTCTTCCCTCGGAACAAACCCAGTGTCAAAGGCAGTTTCTCATTCTGATCTAAAACTCTCTGGTCCTTCAGTAGCTCTTTCCCCTCGCCCCCGCATGTCTGCTTTGTTTTGCACTGGATTTAACTTTGCCTATGTGGTTTGGTGTGGGTTTTTTTAATATAACATCAAATCTCTTAATTCTCTGACCCAGAAAACAGAGACAATCCTCATAAAAATCTGGGACAAAGAAGATGCAGCTGGCACGTGTGCAGCAGCAAGAGATTCTGAAACTCACAAATCTACCCATTTAAAGTGATTTTGATTAAAGAAAGAATTTTGAGAACTGTTGCTGTCAGATCTCAGGTTATTTTGAAAGCAAATCCTAAGCTTTCAAGTGGTGCTCTAGTCTGAACAAGACACTTTAAAAAGTGACAATGTGGTGGCCCCGTGTTCATCATCAGCTGAGATGTGACGGCTTTTCCCTTTCACACTGTCACCTCCACAGGGCCAGCCTGGACATGAGACCCACACAGGGTACACAGCTGCTCCCACAGCATCCAGAAATAAAGGTTCCCTCCGCCACAGCACGACCTTTCCCAGAGCAACAGAGCCCCATTCCTGCAGCACTTTTTCCAATGAGTAAATAATGAGAAATTAGTGCATGGCCCTGATGATGAGTCACAGTGAGCGGCCGCTGGCACTAATGAACCTGCCAGGACAAACAGGGCATCACAGACTGCCAAGCCCTCCAGTTTCATGACTGCATCACCCATGGCACACTCACGTCACCCCTTGTCCTCCACAGAGCCAACACACACGGTCCCACTGGTGAGTCACACCCACCACCAAACCAGGAGAGCCCCGTCCGATGCCAGGCAGGGATGGGAACGCATTGCATTTGGCATTGCCTCTTTGCACATTCCATTTAATGAGGAAGAATAACAAAATATCCAGGCTGAGTCACGCAGGCAGCAATCTCCTTTCGCCCAGGAGATTTTAGGGGCAAAAGGAGGGGATGGAGGTACAGCCCCACTGCATGCTGCCCCCAGGGAAGGGGGGGCCTGCTAGCCAGGAACTTCTACCCCCAACACAGCACCAAGGATGAAGAGTGAGGCCAGTGCGGGAGCTCACTGCTCCATCCCCAGCACCACCTGTGGGGAAGCCCCTGGTGACAGCAGGGTTTCACCCACTGGCTCTATACACTTCCCGAAGGCACAGTTTCATTAAAGCGGGTAATTTGGCCTGACTACCCTGGGCAATTCCCACGGCTGGGGCCACAATAGCAGCCAAGCCCAGGAGGAAATTGCATTACTGTACATGGAGGTCTCAAATCTGAAAGGGAAGGAGCAGTTCACACCAACCAGTGCTTTAATACCAGATTAAATGCTTTCACAGCAGCCCGACTGTTTGAAAGCTTCCAGACAGCCTTCTGTCAATTTAGTTTGCATTGTACTTTGGCTTCAAGAGGTACTTTAAAATGTAACCAACTTTATTTTATTATTTTTTTGTTATGGTAGCTTAGCTTTCTTGAAGGAAATTCATGGACCTGGGATGGGCACTGCTCCATATGGGAAGGCATTGAAGTTCTTTAATGGCAGAGGAGCCAAACAAAGCTCCTCTCTCCAAAGCTGTTTAGGCAATCTATTAAGCATACTGTCCTTTAAAGGCTCACCACTTTAGGAGGCTAAATGAAGCTCCAACTGGAATTATCAATTTTTAATTCCCCCGTTAGCAGAAACAGAAGTATGGTCCTTTCTCCTGATATAGGGAGCAGCCTACATTCGTACAAGGAGAGGCTGATTACCCCAAGCCTTGAACCAGGAGCTAAGCCATGTCTCAGGGACATGCCCCACTGGGTACTTAAATGCAGAAGTTTAGGGGAGTTCTTGTTTGACTCTGGGCAGGTAGGAGCAGGAGGGCAGCTGGACCAGGATGTGGCATGTGGGCACTTGGCAGCAACAGCAGCAGGATGGTCCTACCCTACTCAGGGCTGGGAAAGCACCCCAGAAACAGCAAGGATGAGTCGTGGGCTGGCTTCTACTCCCAAATTTGGCACTTAGGGAGATGCAGGGCACACACTCATAGGAAACTGCTGCTCCTCCTATCCCTCCGCTCCCTGACATGGGGACACAGAGGAACCTCTGTCTCTCCCCCGGCCCACTACAGCCAGCCGGGAGGCGGGGGCACAGCCTCGAAGGGCTCTGTGCCACCTCGCTCTGCCCACAAATATATCCTTGTCATTCAAATGAGAAGCTGCCACAAAGGCGAGGGCCCTGCCCTAAACAAAGAGCCACTTGGGATAACGGACCGCGGGTCTCTGGTCTCCACCAGATGAATGCAAATGCCCCCAAAGCCTGGGAGCAGCTTCTCTGGGAACAACACAGACAGGGCTTTGTGAGCAGGAGGCCGAGAAAGGCATCATCAAGACGCAAGCCCCCAGGAATGCCCAGCAATCCCCAGATGGAGAAACGCCTTGGGGGCATACATAGACCTTTCCTCTCACCCCTGGCCACAAAGTCAAGAAAAAGCCGCTCACAGTCTTTTTTTTTTCACCCATGGTCTTGTAACCAAATTAAAACTTTCCTGGCACTCCTGCATCCTTCAGCCGCTGACGCCAGAGCCCATGTCCACACAGGATGATCTCAGTGATGCCACCACCACCACCCCACTGTCAACTCCCGTCTGGCAACCTCAGTGCCAGGCAAAGCAACTCCCTAGGGCAAAGCATCTCCCTTGGGGCCAAGCTTGCCCAGCCTCAGGCATCAGTCCATCCCCAAGCCACAGGTTTTGCCCTGCATAGCCATGTCCCCACCACAGCAGCAATGCAACCCAGTGGGCAGGAGCTGCCTGCGGGAACAGCCGGCTCCCTTACAAACCAGGCAGTCTCCAGGTCAGCACCTGCGATGTTCAGACTCCACACACCAGCTACTCTGAAAAGCACAACTGGAAGGCAGATGTCCCCCCAGACCTGGTTCAAAGCCCAGTGAAGTGAGAGCTCTCATTACCCAGTTACTGCTAACGTATAGGAAGTCTTTGCTGCCTGCACCCCTGAGACGTCCGAACTCAACAGCCATAAAAAGATGCAATTTGTGAACGCTGTGGTGAGGAGGGGTTGGGGGTTTACTGTAAAGACAGCACTGTAAAATGCAAAGTCATAAATCTCAAAAGCGGCATACTAAAATTCAGTGGAATCACTCAAGTCAAGCTCTGTTCCATCTGCTATTTTATGTTCTCTTTGTCAGGGCAGCTAATGGTGAACAATAAAAACATTAATAATCGAGTTAGATTTATAAACTGGGCAGGATATTCCACTACTAATGAAATCTGGAGAATCATTCCATGTTATATTGCTTTGGGCAGCACGCTAACAAGAACTGCCTTTGAATTATAGCCCTCTTTCATTTTGCTGAACTTTAATTTGGCCCAGCACCACTGTTTCAAATCATTTAAAGCAAACTTCAAGCAGGAGTGGAGCAGGGGACAGAGCTCAGAGGCACAGTCCAGCTCAGCACTGAAAACCTCTAGGTTGCAGGGGGCGAGCATTTGGGATATAAAAGCTCTGTTGACATTGTGCTCTGTTTACTGCAGAGAATTGCTGGATGTAATTTTCCAAGGTTAGCGGAGGTTTCTATTGCCATGGTTTCATGCGTCCTAGTTTTCAAATATTTGATTGAAAAGCCTCACAGAGCTTTAATTTTGTAGTTGCTTTGTAAAGTGGATGTCAAATAATTCTTGAGGCTCTCACTTCCCAGAGAGTGGTAGTTTTCTAACAAAACCTCTGAAACTCTCTGGCTTCTTGTGCTCCCTTCTGCTCATTAGAGGGCACAACCATAAACCTGATTTACATTCAACCTCTTTGGAAACTCACCAATGCTGTCTTAAGCTGGTAAGATTCTTTGCCCCAGCAAACACACCCACAGGAGGGAGACAGCACCCATCGTACATCCTAAATGTCAGATTCTCAGCCTAAATAAGTCTTGGTTTAATGTAATCCCCTTCTCCTGCAGTTCACTTCTGCTCTATTACCATCATCCCCAGCACCTTCTGCTTTGCCCAACAGCCCCAGCTCTTCAGCAGGGTTTGGAGGGAGTGCTCAAATCTAGTCCAGGACTAAAAAGGTACCTTAATGCCTGAAAGTTGACATCAGTAACTAATAAGCCCCTCGAGTATTAACATTTACCCTGTAAAAGCTGAGTGCAGCATATTCGGTAGCGAGGGTAAAACCAGGTCAAAGATGAAGTTTGAGTTAAATTGACTGGGGCAGAATACATCAATTTGTGTGCTGTTTGCATGAAATATTAATTCCAGCTTTAACATTTGGTTACAGAGGAAAGTGAATGCACCGTAATGATGCAGGTATACTTTATATTCACCATATTTTCTATTCTCCTAGGAACAGATGGGGAACGATAGGCTTTGTCCTCCCTGGCAGGTGTCTGAGCCGGAGCCTGTGAGCCGAAGCACACGCTTGGAGCTGGAGCCTGGGCAAGCTGGAGCCTGGGCGGCAGAGGCAGCGTCCTGGCGCAATGCTCTGAGCACGCCTTGCTCATTAGATAACCCTGCCGTGCTGCAAACCTTTCCTCCCTCCCGCCTTCACAGCAGTGCACTGGCAGAATTTTGAAATTCGCTGTATTTCAGTGAATTTCTCCAAACTGGCGGGTCCAGCCCCAGGACTGCCCGCCCACACCCAGTCACAGCTGGCTTTCCGACACTCAGGTTTGATACAGTCATGAGGCTTCTCTGAGCCACAGCTGGTATAAGCTGCAAGAAACTTTTCCTCCTCTGGGAGAAAACCCTTAATTTCTTCTCTCCCAGAGGGGTGAAGCTGTATAGACCTGCTGGCACCGTGACCTGGCAGAGACATGACCTAAGCTCTCCATGCCTGCTAAAACCTGTTATATCCCTGTAGACTAAATAGGCACCTGTGAGGGGAGAAGTAGGACCACAAGGATGCCCGCGCTGTGCAGACCCCCGCAATGAAGCCAACCTTCCGCCCGCTGCCGGCACAGAGCAGACCTTAAACACATCCCCGAGCATGTCTCAGTCCTCGGGGATCGCTCTGACTCCAAACGTGCCGTTTTACCCTGCATGCTGCTGGAGTTTGTGTGGCTCCATGGCAGGCAGGGAGGGAGCCCTCGAGACAGGCCAGCCCTTTCCCAGCGCCTGAGAAATCACCATCTATTTGTGAAAGCTGGTGGGGCCATCGCCCCACGATGCTGGGCTGGGGGAAAGTTGGGTCACCAGGCTGGGGTGGAGGAGAGGCACTATGCACTGGGTACGGTGGGGTGCACTGGGTGCAGGGGAGGGGGACGCTGCCTTCCAAAGGGCTCAGTGCAGCGGGTATGAGGTGGGGGGCACTGGGTGAAACCAGACCCTTCCGTCTGCGCGGGGGGCCACTAGCTGCAACGAGCGGCACCACGTAGATAAATGCTGGAGGGGGCACCAGGTGTAAAAGGGCCCGATCAGAGGGAGCAGGATGGAGGGCACTGGCGGCAAAGGGGGTACCGGGCAGCGGGGCGCGCCAGGGAGCGTTTCCAGCCGCCGAAGCTCGCCCAGCTCCGCGGGGCCCGGCGATGCCCGAAGGCGGGGGAGTACCCGGCGAGGCGGGGGAAGGGGGAGCGGAGAGGAGGGCC
>VZTE01001753.1:63689-151419 GCA_013397775.1 Eulacestoma nigropectus
TCCACTCCGTTCCGCGCTGCTCCGCCGAGGATGGAGGTGGGGGGGCTGCGCTCCGCCCCGCCGGGGAGGAAGGCTGGGGGGGGACTCCGCTCCGCGCTGCTCCGCGCTGCCGGGGAGGCTCCGCCGCCGGGTGCGCCGTCACATCGCCCCGCTTCCGCAGCCTGCGGAGCGGCAAAGTTGCTGCGGGCACTGGCGCGGAGCAGAGCGGGGCTCGGCAGCGGGAGCCGCTGCTGCTGCTGCTGCCGGGGGCCGCCGCGGCTCCAGCGCCGCTACCCTGCACCCCTCTGCGGCCGGCCGGCGGAGGAGGAGGAGGAAGAAGGGATGCTAATGAGGGAGGCGGTGTCAGGGCTCCGCGGGCGTGGGGGGGTTCGCAAGCGTGGTCTGGCCGCGGCTCAGCGCCGAGCACCGGCACCGTTCCCGGCCCACTTCTCCCCTGCGCCGCGCGGGCGAGAGAGGGCTCAGCCCCTTCTCGTTTTGGTGTCTGTGTCTGGCTGAAATCCCTCGGGGTTCCGACACGGTTTTTTTCTAAACATCAACATTTCTGTAAGTACCAGCTTCATGTTCGAGTTTTTAAGGGACTATGGAAAAGACCGCGTGGTTGGAGTATCCCCGACTGACATCTCGTCTCAGCGAGACAAATGTCTGGCTTATCCCCATAAACAGCGTAATGGGATCTTACGGCCTCTGCAGCGTCTCCTCCCTCGAGAGCTGTGAATCTGCCACATGCTCCGACAGGCCAGATGGCAGGGGACACCCTGACAGCTCTAGCTCCTGCCAGTTCAGGATGAACGTGTACTTCCTACTCAGCATCTGCACCCCCCAGTTCCTATGGCTATATTAATACACTCAACAGCTTTGCAAATTATTTTTAAAGGGTTTTTTTAAAATTAATTTGCACTTTCTGTTTTAAGATAAATAAAAAGTGGAGATAATGAAGAATGGACAGAGATTAAAAATTGCTTCTAGGTGCTGCTTAGGCAAAATTGTAGTGGACATTGATATGACATCTTCTGCACGAGTAGATTAATCCAGCAACGAGCGGTCGCTGTTTCTGGAGCTATTTAATATCAGAAAGGACTGGAGAAAACCAGTGGATAAGGGAAGAAGAAATCTTTGTCCAAAAGAAATTGGTTAAAGAGAATTGGCAGGGAAACCTCACTTCCTGGTGGGCAAGTTTGCACTACCTTGTGTCCCTGTGGGCTGGGCTGAAGTTACTGCTCCAGCACCAGAGAAATCAGAGGGAAAACACCTGGATTACAGGGCTCAGAGCCTCACCAACAGCTACCTGTTGTAGCTCAAGAGCTGTTATCTCAAGAGCTTTGCTCCATACTGAAACAAAGTTCAGCTTCCTAAAGAGACCAGCAAAGCCCAGCCTCTGGTTCCACAGGTGCAGAGAGAGGGTTTCCAAACGGCAGGGCTGACAGCTCCCACTCACCATGTCGCTGAAACTGAGAGAAAAACAAAAACTCTCCAACAACATTTTTGGTGTTGGAGAATTAAGGCATTACTTTACTCTGGCCAGGATGTGCAACAGAAATCATTTCATCCACACATTACCTGGGCTGTACAGAGAATATCCTTCCATCACACATGATCTTTACTAGATTTTTCACATACTTATACAGTCAAAATCCAGAGAAATTAATTGGTTCAAGGTTCATTGGTCCCAAGTTACATAGTTCTTAGTATTTGGTTTCCTACTGGTTATTGATTCCTTTGCCTTTGATGTTAATTAGGTTCTCATTCATCGTTCTCTTATCTCTCTTTTCCCGGACCAGGTGTCTCCGACCATTCCAGGACTGCTGTTTGGAGTTGGCGTTCGTTAATGGTCGTTATCTTTTGTTCATCTTCTCTGCTATTCCCAGTCTTGTTGAGATGTTAAGCTCATCAGGCGTCGAGTGCCGAAACAGTCGTTTGAAAAGAAACTTCAATTCCCTTCTCCCTGGGCAAAGGCGAACAAAAGCCCCGACTAAAGTTATGTAAACTTGGTATCATTTCCAACAACCATTTAAATTCACCGTGGAAAGATGTTCACGGCCACTTTGCCCCAAAGCCCGTGTCTCTCCAGTCTGCAGGACTCACTCCAAACCTGTGCTCCCGCCTCCTTCCCTCCATCCCGTAGCTGCCGCTGCTCTCGAGGGAGAGCTCTTTCTCACTTTCAATAACCATCAATAACCAGCCCCGACGGGACAAGGACTGTTACTTGCTCTATTCCCGACTCCTCTGCTCTGAGCAGAAAGCAGCAGCCACCGACCACCCCTCAACTTTCTCCGTGTTTTCCAACAGAGAAGCGTTATTCCAGGCAGTCAAGCCAGCCTAAGATTGCTTAGCAACATCACATGTAGTAATTTCCTCCTAAGCAGCTCTGGAATCTCTTCTTAATAGTAATCATTTCTTTTGACAGTTGACATGACTTTGGGCAGATCGGAGCCATCTTCGGGAGGAAGGCAGAGGGAGCGTAGCCAGGCAGGGCCGGGAGGAGTGCATAGCAATGTGTCAGAATCCCCAAGTTTGGGACAAATCTGCAGCCCTCCCCTCAGGATGAGCAGCTTCTGTGGTGGCAGTCTTGGCAGGGTGAAAACTGTCAGCACAAGTTCGCTGACATGTCATGGGCTTGAGGTTATCACTGACAAAGGCTTCAGCAGCACCTTAAAATGCTTTCTAGGGATTTTGGGTCCTCTGAGAATTGCTCAACACAAACTCAGCACACTCTGCCCTTCTGCAGTGCACAGCTTGTCTGGCAGACTGGTCCTTGTGCTGGGCGGCCTGGAGTTCCAGGGCCTGGTCCTAACCCACATCCACAGTGCCTCCTCTCCTGTGCTGGCCACATCAGGCTGTAGCAGCAAGGTTACCTCAGCTGCCTTCCTTGCAGTTCTGAAAGATGCTGCACGATCCACACTGATCTTTCATCCCATTTTTCAAAAGTAGGCAATAAAGAATAAACATGCATCATGGGTAGCCACTGAGCTGATGGACCAAAGATAAAGGCTTGAGCCCGCTCCACCTGGAAGAGTTTTGCTCTTAACTTCAGGGGGCCAAGATTTTTAGGGAACGTGCTACCATTTTATCTTCCCCTCCTAGGTCACCCTCTCCCAGCAGCACATCAGGGACAAAAATCTTCACCGTTTCTGTCAGAGAAGGTGTTTTAAGCAAAGTGACAGCAGGCCAAACGGAAGATGTTGGTCCATGTCAAATGTGCTGTAATCTTTTTAGATTCTTTCCTGTGGCATTAAATGCAAGAGCATACCCATTTTCACCAAATGTAGAATGTACTAAACTGGCATATTGCAAGAGAATATTATTTCCACAGTTGTTTCTCACCCCACAAAAGCCTCAGAGTTTTTAGGGGGCCAAATGTCACTGAATTTCCCAACCTCTGACCTCTGTAGCTCTCAATGCCCTGCTTCCCCATCTGCTCAGGCATTAGTTATTAGCACATGCTCTGCGTCAGCACCTCAATCTGTCTTGCACCACAAGAACCTGCAAAGTGAATGATTACTTACACTGGATGAGTAGTTGCTTTGTCCATACTCTGTTGAAAGTAATTCCCAACATATTTATGAACATTTTTAGCAAGCACTAACAAGAGACAAGATGGCAGATTTCTGCCATAAATTACAAGACCAAAAGAGTCCACAGCCACGCCAGGTACAAAGAGCCGGGAGAGAATCTTTAATAGTTTAATTTTATTGCATGAGTCTTCCTCCTTTAATAAAACACCACTTGACCATCAAGGCCCAAAGAAATATCAGAGATGCTCTAAATCCTATATTTGAATATATATAGTATATATACTCTAATTTAAGCATATGAGTAATCACTAACTTCCCTCTAACCTAATGAATGTAATAGAGCAGCTCTCCCTGGGAAGGTGGAAGCTGTGCCCAAAATAATGAGGCAGATTGTGTGGATGCCATCAGCTCCTTACAGCTACAGAGAACAGAGCTGGGCAATAAAAAGTACCTGATTATAACAAACTGAACTGTGAATATTTTCCCTCTCTTTCCTTTTCAGTAAACAAAAAAAACCCACTTCAGTGGCACAGGTTTAACTCTGTGCTCATGCCATAAGAACTATACAAGGGTAGATGGAGTTTTCATGCCATTCATTACCTAGGCAAGTTGCTGAATAGACTTTATTTAAGGAAGGAACAGCATGATGATTTTAATTCTGTTAAGTGTAGTTTCCAAAATGCATTCTTTATGCTTCATTTATTGCAAATGAATGACTCAGTTAAAACAGCATTTCAACACATTTTAGACAAAATATTTGCTTTGCACAACATCAGACTAGAGATAACTGCAAGCAGCTGTAAGTAAGAGCAAGCAAATAGACACCCAGAGCAGAGAGCTAGTTGTGGTGATACCTATGGTCTGTTTTAGCACAAAACTTTCATGCTAAACAAGAAATGCTAGTAAAGCTGATTTGCAAGTTCACATTTCCCTGATCTGCCCATTATTGTCAGTGTTTGGAAAAACCTGTAAACAAGTACACAATTTGTTTTCCTTCTACATACATTCCAGCCAAATGCACATACGTAAAATATTTTCACCTTTGTGCACCAAGATGACAAGTTTGAATTTAAAATGTCATGATCTTCTAGCTATACATGCTATGTGGAAGATGAAGCTTTTTCCTTGGTGTCTTTAGCATAATTAGCATGTATGACAACATCCAGACGATTTAATTTCCCAATTACACAGCTATACCGAAAATATCCTTTGCATTAAATATGCAGCAGTTCTTATCAGTAGATACTATATGACTTTTTCTGCCCTGCTATATCACTGCAGATGCTCATATTTTGGCAAATTGAGAAATGAGAATTTTCTGCCCTATCAACCAGGGAGACAGAAATTGCTGTGCAGAGTGGGGCCTGGGCTGCTGCTATGGTCCCTCTCCGTGAGCAGCCACTCTAACAGCACACATGGAATTCCCAAGGGGCAGCAAGGACTTCCTCCCAAGTCCAAGTGGTGAATCTCAGACCCTGCAAAGTCTGAGAATGAGGACATTTGTGGTATTATCCTGCTGTTGTCTAGAAGCTTTGGTAGCCGTGAGATAAAACAGTTGCTGGAATATGATTTGCTTGCTTGTAATTAATATCATCCAGAAACTATTTATTTGCATTCCTACTTTTAAGACTGATGGGTGACCAATAAAATTGGAAAAGCAAGCAATTATTTTTCCAAGACCAGTGGTAGACACCTAGTTGCACATATGTTAAGTACTAGTCATGGGAAGTTTAGAAATTTTTCTTTTCCCTGAGTAAAACCAAAGTGGATCAGGGTGTTTACAGATGGCTTAGGAATATTTTTTGCTTCCTTGTTCTCCGATTGAAAAATCAGCCTAGTGACATTTTTTCATAGCTTATACTAAAGGAGGGAAACCAAAGTTGGAAGGGACATGGAAACCAGTATTTTCCTGCAGGCCAGGGCTCTGGAGTGGAGACATGCTGCAGAGATGCTCACAGTGCTCTTGGCCACAGGACTTTTGTTCTCTGCATGATCACACACTGGCACAAAGAACCTCCAGCATCTCATGGATGTCCATCTGCCAGCTCCAGCTCCACAGGCTGAGACAGCACTAACCATTATTCCACCAGAGCCCACTATCAGCACAGCTTAGTCCTCTCTAACTCACTCTAATGTCTAAATCTTGCAGATTTCTCTCATGTAACACTTGAAAAATGCAGCCTTCCTGGCTTCCCCTGAAGCTGCAGCTCTTCCCAGCCTTCTCTGCTGGAAAAACCCTTTTATCCCCCTACCAGCCACATTCCTGCAGGTACCCATAGCAGATCCTGTTTCAGAGGTCTTTTTCCAAGTCTAACACTCTGATCTCTCAGCACTACTCTCAAGCAGCTCTCCGTGGAATTCTTTATATCAGATAAAATAAACTGCTCCTCTTTATTTCAAAGATTTTCATGGACAATCCTGCTTTGTCTTTTATTGCTCATTTAGCACCAAGAAATCAGCTCCTCTGTCCACCTGGCCATGAAATCCACCTCTTCCTTCCTTTGCTCAAACACCCATGCTCACATTCTTCCATGCTGCCCCTTATGCCTGGGAATATTTCCTTCTAAGCAAGCCCGAGGCAGCCATGCTATCCTCCCTTTGCCTCTCATAAATACACTGTAAGACCAGGACACGACCACCCAATCCCAGTATATTTTTTCCAGTACAACCATACTCCAAGAATTTAAACTGTATTTTTCTGTAATTTCCTTTATCTCCCTTATTTGCAGGCATGTCTCATTTTCCATCTTCTTCTCTTTATTCCAGGTTTGTGAGGCACCCAAAATGAGGTCATCTCAGTCTACTGCTGGAATCCCTTGACACTACAGGAATGTTGGTGGCAGCTACAACACCCACAGACTCAGCTCAAGGCCACGTTGCCACTGAGCAGACACCAGCACAGACCATCTGGAACAACACTGACCACTTCTGCCTCCCTGCTGCATCATGTTCTTCTCACACAAGTGTTTAAGGCATTAACACCCATGAATTATAAAACAATACAAAAGAAGCTCATGTTCTGCAGGCTTAGCTTTGCTGCAGTGTCCCCAGTACAGAAAAGCCTCCTTCAAGATCTTGTAATAATGAGCCAGGCAGAAGGATGGGTCAGAACTGCCATGTTAATGCAAACCAAAGTGTAATTTTCTCTTCACTAGCAGCATTCCTATCCTTGTTCCCGTTGCTTTTCAATAACAGTCTGTGAAAGGATGTTGATGTCTTGTTTAAGCAATGATGAGAAGTTCAGAGGTTAATTAACGAGAAGGAGAACACAGTCACTTTACTGAGAAAGAAGTCCAAGAAAAAAACAAACAAAAATTTTTAAAACTATAAGGTATCATTAGATTGCCTTTTCCAGTAGAAAATAGTACTAATTCTAACACTACTTAGACACTACAGACTGTTCTTTGGCCAGGGAAAAACACAAGTCCTCTGACCTGTTTTTATGATGCTTTAATACGTATTTGTGCTTTCTGTCAGTCAGGAAGACACTAAATTATGTGGCCTACATCAAAAGCCAGCAATCTGTTATGTGCACACATACTCTGTACCCTACAGAGGCAGATACCCACTTTAGCAATGTCAGAACATCTCGTCAATTAAATCTGGCCATATATCTTCTTTCAGCTTGTGACATGTTGATTGACAACCTGTCTGGAGGCCTGTCTCAGACAACTGGGGGATTTTGCTAGCAAGGTCAGGAAAGCTTCTCCTGCAATGCAATTTCCATCATGGAGCCCTGGGGGACTCGTTAACAAACCTCACCTGCACTTTGTGCTGTGGGACCCTCCTGCAAACAGCACACCCCTGGCCTTGGCTCCTTGCTCTGCTCTTCCTGCTTTACCTCCAAAATCTTCCTCTGCCCAGTCCTTCTTATATGCATCCTGCCAGTTCCGTGAAGTCCCTCTTAAATGGTTTTTGACCATACCCTGCTCCCCGCTGAGTTCAGTTTTTTTGGAGGGCAACAACACTTTAGGGTGCTGAGAGCCCTGGGTTTGAACTCTGGATAAATTCTGGTGTCCTTCACCTTCCGGTTCTGTGAATCTCTCTGAGGTAAGGATTACTTGGTGTTAACAGAGAGCAACAAAAAGCATTCAGACATTTTATGGGAAAGAACTTCAGACTGACCATACCCAGCTTTCTTAGGGAAAACGTTACCAGAAAAGGGGCAGAAACCGTTCATGAAGATGGGAAGCAGAAGGGAGATTAAAACAGAAGATGTGAGACAAATGTTATGGAAAGCTGTAAAAATAGTGAAGTATGTAAACGAATTGCCTGGAAGGGCTGTGGGATCCCCACCACCAGCTCTCAGGACCAGCTCAGGCAAATTTGGTGCAGGAGGGTGGAGAACAGTGTCCTGATGGTCTCCCTAATCTTTTTTTACATTTTATTTCTTCTGTTCCTCATCTGACCTGGATCTTCTTGCCTTTAAGATCTTCATTAAGAAGTTCAAAAGGTTAGGGAAATCAGCCATTAGCCTAAAGCCATTGCTGCACTTATACAGATACAGTCCAAGCTGTTTCCCCCATATAATGGGATTTTGGAGCCTGAGTTTACAAATTCAACTTTTTCTTCAACAAGAAGACAACCTTTAAGATATGTTTGAGCCACAGGTCTGGATTCAGAGCTAAACACTTACCAAATTACATGTCCAACTGTTTTTCCCAGACCACTTGCTTACAAAGCCCAGTTGGAACCTGTTTTGAAGTATCAGCAAAACCCAGGGATATTTTGGAGCTAGTGTTGCAAATTCAGGGCTTTTTCTTGCTATAAACAATCCATGTATTGGAAATACAGTGCCCACAAAGTTAATGTGGCCCTTAACAGAGCTGAGCACAGCCTAAGGACAGCTGCCAGTGCTGCTCAGCTTCTCTGCTAATGCTCTAATGGGAAAACCCTGCATTTCTCAAGTAAAGATATTTCAGTGCATCAAATCCAGACAAATCATTATCTGCAAGGCTTCTTGCTCCACAGCTTTTTCTAGAACTTCTCAGCAAAGCTACAATCAAAGGAAAGTTTCACACCCTTGATCAGTCCTCCCTGCTTGAAGCCTGAAGAAAGAAAATCAGTTAAATACGGCAAATCCTTACTATGAAAACTGCTCTTGGTGGCAAAACTCATTTTGCCTTTGCAGCTATTCTCACCCATGTCAGTTTCCACTAAGCTTGCAAGTTAAGTGGCTTCTGTTGGAAGAGGAAGGATTCGCTACTGGAAACTCGAGACCAAGTCCTGGGAGGAACATTGTTCTCTTGCTTTGCTCTCCCCTGGACTGATGAATGTAAGGAACGAAAGCTCCATTTGGACTGGAAGGATTATGCTTCTGTATGTCAAAGTCACGTGAAATAAACAGCATCATTTGTGGAGCAACTTTGGGAACTTAATTATTTCTCAGGATGCAACTTTAATGACTCCTCTCTACTCCATGGATCTTAAGCAGCTCCTGGTGTTGTGTTGCATTAGAAGCTGAAGCTGCAGCAGGCAGAATGGCAGCACGACAAGAGAAAAAATAAACCTCTGAATGGTTTTCCCAAGAACAAACATATGCGGTGGCACAGTGCTTTGGAAAGAAATTGCTCATGAACCTTCTGTCTTGAAGCTACCAGTAAATATCCCTGTTTGCAATGATGGCCAGTTACATACAGCACAAAATCTCACTGCTCTATTCAAGGTCTTACTGAAAAGTTTCCCTGCTTTACAGAAAAGCCCTTGTTTGCCCCTTGTGTCCTAAGAATAACAGATTTCCACAGCTTCTGTCACTCACAGCACAGCTCAGCTCTGTGTCTACACCGTGGACTGAAGTGCATCATGTACATTAAAAGCTGTTACATAAACCCAACTTTCATTATGGTGGTGGACACAAGGTGTTCAGAGGGATGGTTTATATACAGCCTCTCTCTTACTCGAAGTACAATCAAATGCCTTTTTTCAAATTAAAGCTTCACTAGAGAAATGTTTTATTATTTTTAAGTAATCCAATACTTTACCACTAATTCCCTATGTTATTAAATCTTGAACAAGGAGACTAGGGTCTAGCTCCTGCAAATCCTCAGTCAACTGAGTATGGGGTTTCTAAAGCCTCAGTGCTGAGTGATCCAGACCTGAACTCATCACATCTGAACAGCCAGAAGAGAGCTGCCAGTGGGCAGGAGGCTCAAAACTGCCCTGCTCTGCTCATTATTGGCCCTATTTTGTCCTGGGAATGGGCTGCTACATGATTTCGGAGCGGGATGGAGAAGGTGGGTGAGCAGGGGGCACTTTGGCCTGGAGATGTCATGTGAGATTGGGCACAACCAGCAGTGCCCAGTCACCCCAGTCTGACAGCAGCATCGTGTCTCTGAGGGGCTCCCTGAGGAAGATACAGGACAGAGCTCGACATGTTTGGTTAGCATGATTCTGTGTCTGTGGGAAGGAAGGAGGCTGCTACAGCAAAGGTCTGGGGTCCCAGATCCATGGGCTTTCAGGACACACCCTAGAACTGACCACCCCAGTGGATGAGGGTGCTCTGCTCAGCTGGCCTGGATGGGAGAGCAGCCAGAGTGTGCATGGACAGGAGTGTAAGGGCTCAGTGAGGGGTGTGTTGCTTCCCAGCACCTCAACACCCACCTTCTACCCCACAGCATGCACATTGTCCCAAATACAACCTCTCACCCTGCCAGAGCCATCCTTCAGGAGCTCTCAGTGAACACAAGTCCTCTCCCAGGGGATAGGAGCAATTTTCCCTGCCCAGGACAAGCAGATGGTCTCCTGACAGTAAACCATACTAATTGCTGTCTGGTACCATTAGGCTTATTCCTACTTGTAATTCAGTTTATATGGGAATGCTGGCTCAGCACAGGAGTTCACCTGCATTTGTGGCTCCTTCCACGAGTGGCACTTTGTAGTCACTCAGACAATGGCAGTGACAGGGCTCTGTCTCATCCCTCCTGGAACAATGCTCCAAGGACAGCAGGCACCGGGATATGCCCAGCCCTGCCCCGGGAGGATCTGCTCAGGGTATTGCGGCAAGGCAGGACATTCGGGATAAGCCAGCTCTGCCATGCCCCTGCATGGGATCAGAGGTCACAGACAGGAGCCCTCTGGTCACTCTTGCACCAGCGGCAGAGGTAAGGGCCAGGTAGAGATGGGTGGCAAGAGAGATTGGAGAAAAGTCTAAGGAATTAAAAAAATACAGGAAAAGCTGCCAAAAGAAGCCTGACATGGACAACACCATGGCAACCAGCCCAGGGGCCCCTTCCCAGGAGGTTTGCTGGCCCACAAGACTCAGGTGACTCTTTATATATTTCTTGTGGGATCAGGAACATCTTACGTACCAGTTCTTGACTAAATAAGATCTCCTGATGTCTATCTTTCACATCCTTTGCTCTGCACACAGATACTATTATATCCCTCTCACAAGCTTTTCGTATGGGAAAAAAAAGAATTACACTATTTCCTTAGGCTTCAAAAAACCCACCCCAAACTATTCGCAAAATAGGAGACCTGTGGAGGGCTGATTTGAAATTCAACACACCATCACACCTCCTGATCCAGAGACATGCCTAAAGACTTCAGAACATATAAAAATATTCTCAAATTTAGTCATGTCCTGCCTGCTTTACTCTGATATTTGCTTCAAGAGCCAAGGATCACGGGGGAATCTGCAGAGACTTTACAGGTAAAAAAGACCCCTTTACTGCCTAGATGCAAGTGGTTCCTTGGAGGGAGAAAGGCACAGCATCTACAGGGAATAAGACAGATAGTGTTTTATTTGTAGAAACTAGCAAAAGTAACCCCAAACATCCCACCATCCACAACAACTAGAGAAATTAAAATAATAAATTATATTTCCCCTCGATTTAAATTATCTTACCAAAACAAAACACTATCTGTCTTATCTGAGCTAGAAGAAGTCATTCACCTTCCCAAATGGGTCATAAACTGAAGTGACTGACTGCAGCCAACTAAAAAGCAAGACTATTTCCCTTGCGTAGCAAAATAAGAAGCAGGAGGCTCACTGGAGCCCTAAAGATGCTTTAGAGGAACAGATAACTTGAAGTACTGTTTTATAGTGAAGCAGCACAGTTACCACACACCACAGTCACACTAATCAGTCCCATACTGGAAGCTGACACCAGCACAACCTTTGGCCTCCTTAGGCAGTGCTGGGTGGGTAAATTTAGCTCTCCAGCACCAAAATCCACACAGTTTGCCCAAATATTAGCCTTTGACTGTAATTTTCCCCTTTTCCATCTTAAATCACTCCCTAGCAAACATGCGGTGTCTGGACACACCAGACCAGCTGATTTGCAGGGGTTGTTTTTTTTACCCACCTGAGCCCAGGGGCTCCCAGGAACCTGGCTGAGTCTCATCAGCCTATTCCAGCTGGTCAGCAAGTGAAACACTTGGAAAAACCTACACCAGCTAAGAGCAGAGGTATTATTACACCCCAAAACATCAATGTTGTGCCTTTAGCCAGCACATGACCAGAAGACAGGATGAACAGTGTCACTGAGGAAAGGGAAGGGACAGCCTGTCTCAGCAATAGGAGTGGGGCTGGGTTACAGCCAGGCACTTTGGGCAGAGGCTCTGTGCCTTCCCAAATGCCACAGGGCCGGCGTTCATCAGGTGATGCCCTCAAAACCACCCCACAGTTCCTGTGGCTTGGGGACAGGGACACTTCCTATCTACTCAGGGGCAGTGTGGTTATTTGGTGCCAAAACCCCACTGAGCACAAGACATTTTCTCTTCTCAAACACTGCACCAAGGGAAGAGAGGTGCACACAACAGACACAGCTGAGTGGGGTCCTTGGGCAGCACAAGTCAAAAAACACAACCCCATGGGTGCCCCCCACCCTGCTGGAGATGGGCTGCTCTTCCCAGTCAGTGCCAGGTGGGAAGACACACGTTGACCCAAGCACAAGGCGGTGACAGCAGCTCTGGGGCTTCAGGTAACATATTTCTGCCACAAGGAGGAAATCTAAATAAGAAGACAAGCCGAGCACATTTGCAGCATTAATAAATTTTTTTGGAGTCAGGCAGATGACCCCACATTTGACATGGTTCACACACCCGTTCTCCCCAAGCTTAGCCCAAGTGAAAAGAGCATTTTGGTTGTGCCAGGCTATGCTGGATGTTCAAGTCTGCCTGTAGAACTCTCTCAAATCCAGGTTATTCCCATACTTGAACTCCAAGAAATCCATGTTTGTGGGATGAACGGATGGAGGCAGGATTTGGAGGTGGCAGTGTCCCAGAGGAGCAAGTGGCAACAATGGGCAGATGCTGCCAGAGAAGCAGGAAGAGCAGCAGGGAGGTTGAGCACACGAAGGCTTTGGCTCATGGCTGTGGACATGCCCAAGGTGGGGACTGTTCTTGGTGGGGAGGTGGAGCCGAAGGAAGACCAGAGCCTCTCCAAAGGCAGCGACCGTATGGAGAGGGCAATGCAGCTCCAGCATTTGTGGAAGCCATAAAGAGGAGCGACTCTCTGAACTAGCTCACTGCAGTGCCTGTTATGAGCCTAGCTGTGATTAAACTGCACAAGTGAGGCCCCAAGGCAGCTGTGTGCATTTTATGAGGGTCAGGAGCCAAACAGCTGCTCCTTTCTTGCCGATTAACAACACCACAGATTTACAGCACCTTCCATCACTCACCCAGAAAGCCACTTCAGGATGTGTCAGGCCAGTGTACCCCACCAGCCTCCACATCTCCATGGCCAGAGCCACGTGGCCAGGGGCACAGGAACGTCCTTCATCCTAGGGCAGCTTGGTCCTGCCAAGATCCTGCTCTGCACCCATAACTGCAATGCTGCTTCACTGCTGCTCTTGTTGGGTGTTTTTATTTTTTCTCTCCACCCCACCATAAGACTTTTCCTCACAGCCCTCAGGACTTTTACAGCCACAATCAAGGGGACAGAAAAATTTTGTCATTGCATAAGAGCTGGGAATTTTTTCACAGGTAGCAGAGAGAACTCTCCTTTTATTGGCACCAGTAACCAAAAGAAGGGAAGCAGTCCCACTGCTTTATAGAACATTTATGTACATAAATTGCACAGAAACACAGCAGAAGCCTCACTCAGCCCTTGTTCAGCTCTGCACAGGGAATAGCCTGGAGAGCCTTCCTGCTGTTCCACAGCTCCCAGCAGGGCTCTCTCAGAGCCTTCAGCATGCAGCCAGCACCAGGCTTTCCCTCGCAGCATCTCCCAGCTGCCTGCAAGAAATTTGACATCCTAAGGAAGCCAAAGAAATGGCAATTACCCAGACTGGTCATGAGACACAGCACTGGCTGCTCCAGAGTGCTGTCAGGGAGGCAGCATGTTACACACTCAGGGACACCCTGTGTCACACACCTAGGAACACCCCACGGCACCTGATGGCACAAGAAAAGCTGCCCTGATAGGATTTTCCTAGTTTACCAGAACTGAATGAGGAGATGGTGGTAAAATAATGAGGTTTCTGCAATTTCTCAGCACCCAGGTGTCCCTTTGCTTGAGCAGAGCTGTGGCCCTGTCACTCCAGCCCAGGCACAGGTCTACCCGGTTTCCAAATAAGATACCTCTTGCTTCAAGCACCACACACCCCCAGGAGGCTCCACTGCTCTGGAGTGCTCCAGGGAAGGAGCAACTGCCAGGTGTGTCACCACCATAGCAGCCACTGACCAACCCCAGAAAGAACCAAGTGACAAAACAACAGGAAACACAACAGTGAAACTCTGTGCAGAGTTTATAGATAAAAATATACCTGAAGTGCTAAGAACCTAGTTTAAAGGTTTTCTTTTATCTGAGAGTGTTAGGTGCTTGAGAAAAACCTCCTTTGGGAAAAAAAAAAAAGGCTTTTTAAAGCTTTAGTCATTTTCTTAAAAGTTTTCTTTAAAGGACAACTCCATACATCTAGAAAAGAAAAATTCCACCCTGAAAAAGCAGAGTTACTTAGAGCTACTTCACTTTCTGGTCCCTCACTTAACTGCAGTTCTAGATGACGTTTCCCCCTTCCCATCTCACTTTCACCCCGACCTTCACAATTCGCACACCTGTAGAAATTACACAACACACATGTTCAGTTTTACCTGTACCATTTCCCTGAGACACGCTCTCACACATTTCCAAGCCACACCTGCTTCATGCCTACCCTCTCCTGTTGTGCAGGGTCCAACCAGTCTAGGTAGAGAAGGGAGAGAGCATCAAGCACATAATGTGCTCTCAACAGTTTACTGGGAATTCTCAGGGTGCTTTCCCTCTACCCCAGAGCAGCTGAGCTCCATCATGATCCCTGAACTTCCAGCCCCAGCTGCACATATAGGGCAAGAGCAAACAAACTCTGAGATGCTGAGCACATTTATATTTCAATTTTTTTTTTTTTTTCAAAATAAAGAAGAGAGTTGAATTGAGGTTTATCACTTTCCTTTTAAAGTTTGGCTTCCTGAATGATTTCATTTGGAAGAGGAAAGAAGCACCTCCCAAGCAGGGAAAGGCTGGAGAGGTCAGCAGCTGGGGCATCAGCTGTGATGGGTTCCCATCCATCAGGTGTGGAGCAGCCAGCGGCAGAGGCAGCTGGGAAAACAGTTGAATATCTCAAATGCAAAGACCTTTTGCAATCCAAGCACCACATCATGCCCAGCACAGCTGTAAGATAGGAAATGCCTCCAGGGACATCTCAGCCCTGGTGTTCCAATTGGTGCAAGGCTGTGCCAGCTCTTTCCTGGGGTAATGGCTCCCAGTGAGAGTCCCAAGCTGGAGTGGACCTGCTGGGTCTGATCCTGACACTGACAGGTTGAACTAAATCTTGTGTTTCGAGCTGCATAAAAGGAGCTGAGAAAAATGAACCGTGGGAATAAGTGATAAGGTGAGAAATCTGCTCAGCAAAACCAACTGCCTCAGGGCCTCCTGCACATGAAAGGACTTAAGATGGTGCCATAGCGATGGAGAAACAGTGGAGTTCCAGGAGAAATCCCAGAGAAACCTTGTTTAAACTTGGACTACTTAAAAAAGCTTAGGAAAAGTGGTACAGAGAGTTTTGTGCCCTGGGCCTGCTGCCATTCTTGCATGTCCCTGTCCCCTCCTGGGGTCTTGCTGCTCCCATGGGGGTTGTGTATGTGTAAACATGTGCATGGCCTGTGCTGGGACTAGGCTGCTATGATCTCTAAAAATGCTCAGGAACTGCTTGAAAGCTCCTGGAAAGCTCCTGCCTCCATTCTGCCTGCAGTTGTGTGGTGGGTGCCTGTCACTGCTGTGTTACAAAGGTTAAACGCACCTGTGGAAATCCCTGCTGGGTGTGTGCCGGTTTCAGTGCAGTTCTGTTAGGGGAGACATCTATGCCTGTTCTTCCCACTGCTGTCTGCAGTATCCCCAGGCTAGTGGCAGGGCTGGGACCTGGACTGTGAGAAGCTGCCAGTCCGGTGGCTGTGGGAAGGTGCTGCCGTGGCTGGGCTGTCCCAGTTCTCCTGCCTGCTGAGCATGGACTATGCATGTCTTTCCCATGTGCATAGTCAGTGATGCCAATGCATCCAGCTGCTCCTTGGGCTTCCCACAGGATGCACACTGAGTGCTCGGCACGGTGTTCACAGCCAGGGATGGCACAATAATCTGAGCAAGAGGTGTTCAAGGCTCTTGGAAATGTCAGCCTTGTACAGCTCAGGCATGCTGGAGGTTGCATTTTCCTGTCTGCAGAGCAGGCAGGGAGTTAAATGTCAGTACTTGTACGTGTCCCTTGGCAAGCATCCAGACCTTTCAGTGCATGGATACCCACTTGTTCATCCCCAAAGCTGGACACTGCAGTTGCCATACTTAGGAAGGAGGAGGCTGGAGGTGACCTGAAGGTTTCCAGAGTGCTGGTGGTACCTGGACAGTCAGTCTATGCTTCTTGGCTCTGTAAGCAGCTCATATCTAGCTGAATGTGCCTGAGTGCCTGGTAAAGGTTTGTTCTGCAAGGGATGTCCCTCAGCCTTTGTGGAGCAAACTCCTGCCATGGGACAGGCAGTTCCAGGGAAGTGAGGGCAGGAACATCATGCTGGTACTCGGCTCCTCACCTCCCACACAGCATCCCACTATGTCCCACTGAAACCGGTCCCCAGCTGCCCTGACCATCACTGTAAGTCTGGCCTCGCTGCTGGAGGTTCATGAGGATGGGAACAACCCTTCATGGAGCATGGGATGCCAGAACCTGGAGGGTAGCACAGCAAATGTCCCAACCCCCAGCCGACAGCAGCACTGCCTCCCCAGGGAGGGGCTGTGCAGAGCTCAGCATGCTCTGAGAAGCCTCAAGTTTTTGTCAAATACCAGGCTAGAGGTCAGAGGACCACATCTTCCGACAGCTCATCCTCCTGCAGGCTGGATGTGAACACAAGGAAAGGCGCCTGATCCCCATTAAAATGCTAATCTCCTCCAACATCCAGTAGGAGCCGAGTAGCATCCTGTTAATGAAATTATAACCATGGCTCACACGGTGCATTTCTGCTGAACACATCTGAAATCTCTTTCCCTCCGAGGCTACGTAACCAACGCCTGGGAGTTATCTTGCTACTGTTATAGAAGCAATACGATTAGAGTGGTGAAGCTAATTTAAATCCTGTTGAATGCTATTGTAATGCAGTGAGTAAAGCTGGTATGTGACATGTCGTTGAGACATCCTTAGAGTGGGCACATCAGGCTGATCCCCAAAAGTTTAAAGGCTACATTCAGAGACTTCAACATAAATTGCAAATCCTTTGTGAGCAGGTTCTGTTTGATGAGACTTTCAGGTGCTTCAGGTACAAGTCTCATTTAATTGTGTGATGACTCCAGGACTCTTAGCTGGCTGCATACTGAAGTATCTTCTTCTATCCTCAGTTATCCTGAACATCTTCCAGGTACTGCAACATCTCTGCTCCCAATGTGAGCAACAGGTGTGGAGCTGTGGGAAACTACTGTGCTAAACTTGAGCACTGGCAGTGAGGCAAAAGTGGAGCTTAACTGTACAGGTAAGTTGTGTTGGGGGTTCTTCTACTCTTGCTTTATGGGCTTAGTAGGGATTCGGGGTGACTGTGTGGGCTTTTAAGAGCTGGGTTTTGTACCTCTGAAAGAAATGTCTCAGCCTCTGCCCTGCCAAACAGCAGTGCAGCTCCCACACACAGCCGGGACATCATCCTGGGAGTTACACAGAGGCCCCCGTGTTGCAGGGCAGCCCTGGAAGCTCAGGTAGTGACAAGCAAACCAAACACAGGGCTGAGAGGTTTCATCTTGACCTTTACAAGCTGCCACAACATCCCAGAGCTCCAGCAATCGCCACCTTGCAGAGCCTGAGCAAACAACCCTCCAGTGCAGCAGGGAGTGGAATCGGTCCCTATCCCAGCATGACAGCAGACTGCAGCACCCAGCTGCTCTCCTGAGCCTGACACCGGGAAAAGTGTTCCTGACAGGCATTTTATCATTGTTCCCATGACACTGAGCAGGGTTGAATTGTGCCTCTTCTCCTCCTCTCTTCCCCAGCACACCTGAGGGCAGATCACAGGGATGCAGTGGAGCAGAGGGCTCCTGATTTTACCCCACCAGACAGTCACAGAGCATTTTGTCCCAGTTCAAGCCAGCCCCATCTCTGGCTCTTGGCCACGCCTGACATGGATTTCACACCCACTCCGTTCTCTCTCCTCACCTGATGCTGTCAGGATGTTCTCGTAAGGCCAGCAGGCAGCATTGCACTGGTTTCAGCCCTTTGTGGGAGCTTTGTCCTGATGTCGCTGCCCCTGGTCCAGCCACGTCATGATTTCCTTCTCTGTAGTTTAACATCCTACCCCACAAAAATATAAGTGTGGGGAGGGGAAGAGGAAAGAGAAATGTCTACAGGGAGCAGCAAGGAAGGGATCCCAAACTCTGCGAGGAGATCATCTGTCACCTGTCTTTATGGCAGTAGAAGAACAAGCTACACCTTTACCAGGGTAAAGCAGCTCAGCTCATTGCCTCACCACAGGTGTCCTGTAGCCTTTGCAGCCCCAGACTTGTCTTGGCTGCCCACACAGCAGGGTCAGGTCTGGGAGCCTCTGTCTTCCCCTGATCCAGATGTTCCTTGCCTGGGGCCATTGCCTGCAGAACACAAGACTCCTCCAAACTGAGGTATCAGCCCAGGGTTTTGTGGCAGACCTGGAAACTGAGTTCTCCTGATCTTTTGAGCCTCTCCATTGCTCTTCTTCTTGGCCATCAATATCACCCTGCTCTCTGCGTCTTGCTGGGGCCAAACGTACCTGCTGTGACTAGAAACAGATAGTGAAGTATTTTAGGAGGGGAGGTAACATTCCCAAAACGAACTTATCCTTTCAGTTCATGTGCTAGCAGCACAGGCTGTCACAGCTTTATTTTTAAATGGCCTTTCCCTTTATCACCAGAAAAATTTCTTCCTATTGACCTGAACAGCACTAGCAAAGTCAAGTGGAATATATATATTCTTTCCTACCCACTGAACGTGGTCATTGTTAATCTGAGCATGTTAAAACCAAAAGGGACAAGATGCGGAAGGTGTTTAACAGTAACTTGATGGGAGCAAAGGGGAAAGGGTGAAGACCAACCTTGCTGAAGGTAGAATTAGATGTTTAAAATGGAAGTGAAGTGAGTACCTGTCTTGGGCTTGTGGTACCTGCCTCCATCTCCCAGAACACAACCGCGGCATGAAGGCTCTTGACTGAGAACACACAGGCAGCCACTGTCTGGTGGAGTTAACAGCAGCCTGAGAACCATGGCGACATGTTCACATGGGTAAAACTGGGATATCCAGAGTGAAAAACCAGCAAAAGCAGCTTGCACAGTACTGTCAGGTCGCTGGGAAAACTCTTTGTAGCCACTTTGAAAACCATGAGCCAAGACAACAGTCACTCAGGAACTCCTAACATCTTTTTAACTTAGACTTCAAGGATAAATTCAAGGCCAGGGGAAGGCAATGCAGTTTTAATGAGCAATGATGTATTTTGGTCAGGTTAGCATCAATAAACAGCCATTAGCTGTGCAAAGGAGGATTTGCATAAGCAGCTTTTGAGGGTCAGGCAGGACTGTCTCAAGTGAAGATGAAAGGAGGAGAGCCCTGCATGCAGAAGTTCTCAGCCTGGTGCTGATGCCAAGGTGCTTGAGCCAAACAAATTCACCTCAAGCCCCTGCTCTGAAGTGTGCTGGAAATGTTCCTACAACGTCCTACATCCTGGAAACAATTCTATAAACTTTAGTAGCTCTCCCTTTTCAAGGAGAGGGGGAAGAAAAGCCCCTCTTTCAGGGGAGTTGGAAGAGGAAGAGTTGGAGCATGCAGCAAACAGAGGCAGGAGTGTTTGAGTAGCTGAGAAAGGACAAGCACACTGTTCTTTCCATCCTGAGCATTTTATAGGGGTGAAATGTATCTGTATAATGCACCCAAGGCTGGACAGCACTTACATCAGGCTGTGGTAGCTACTAGAGGGGAGAAGGAGGAGTAGGAACCTACAGAGCAGAAGGGATTGAACCCTTCTGCAGGACCCAGAAGGCAGGCAAGTCCTCCCCAAAATCAGTCACCACCAATCTCCTCCTATTGGTGTTTATGTGAAAAATTCAAAAGCAGGGGCTAAGGTTATGCCTTGGAATGATTTCTAACACAGCAAATCCCAATTTTAACAGTGAATTTCATCTACAGGGAAGAAAAAACCAAAAACAAGTAAGTGTCAAATCACACCAATCTATCAGTCAAAATTGTCTTTGCTGGTACAAATCTGTCTCTCTCATTCACACAACACTAGAGGTTTAGAGCAGAACAGAAAATCTCTTGTGGAGTTTTTTTTATAGTATTTTAACTACACCACAAAATGTGGGTCTAATTAATCCCTGAAATTGGTGATATTACACTTGAGATGAGCCTGCCTGCTAAACCTGAGGAGGTGGGAAAGCAAAGAATAAAAATATCCTTATGCTTCAATTTGATTCCAATTCAGCCAGACCCAGCAAACACAGTTGCTTGTTAGAGATAAGTCTTCATTTAAAAGTTACTTATAACAGTACTGAAAAATGTAGGGGCTGAAGATGGTAAAGGTGAACTTTAATGAAGGTTTAATCACTAGAATGACTGTGAAGTTCTTTGTCTGCATGGCCTCTGCAGCAGCAGGGACATCTCTGGGTACCACAGCCAAGACATTGGGAAGAGAGTTGAACATGACAAGGAACATCCAATTTTGAAAGTCCCCAGCAGACAGGTCTTTGTACAAACACTCGTGCAATGCAGAATGGAACCAGCTTTGTTTCACACATGATCGTTGCTCTGTTGCTAATGTTTTTTTTAACACAGAAAGCCAAACCATCCCCATTTCTGACAGCCATGAGCCGAGGTCCATTCAGCCTGTAATAGCGGTTTGGTGCATCAGTGCCTGCACCTCATCTTTAAAAATGTGTGTTATTGGCCTACAACAAATTTCCATTAAGAAAAAAAAATGTTTAAATGAAAATATTCAGTATTTCATTAATAAGAAAAAGATTTTATTTTTCCTAGGCCCATCACTGTAGCAGTCTCTGTGGCCTTGTAATTTCTGCAAAAAGCAACACTTCCTAACTGGAAACAACAGAAGCAATGCCCAGCACATGTGAAAATATAATTTATCTTCAAGGCATTGCTAATTGCAGCAACAAAGGCCTGAGTCACAATGGATAAAACCCATTCCATCAAGATATAGCTTTAATTAATTGAATTAGTATGAACTTGGAGTTCAAATTAACATGAAAATGACAGGTCTGACAATATATTTTTTTAGTATTTTTTTAAAACAAAAAAAAATTGTATCTATCTGCACCCAAGTCAAATAACACAGCGCATCTTCTGCTCTCCAAGATGCCCCTTGAGCTTTCCTCCTGAGATAGACCCATCCCACTCCTGCCTCCATGCACAGGCACTCAGGGCTCAGAGCAGCCCCATCAGCTCTATTTTGCCAACAAGTCTCTCTGTCCCCAGTTCAGCTGGCTCAGCCCTATCCACCGCCCATGAGCAGACGGACTCAGGCCTGTGCAGAGCTCGGGGGTCCTTATGGGATGAGTGCAGAATGCCACAGGACTGCTGCCACTTCCCAGGCCCACAGTCAACTCCCTGTTTGATAGTAAGTCTGACCCTGACCCTGCCTCCTGCTCCCAGAGGGGGTTCCTTTCCCTTTGGGCACCATTCTTCCAGATGGAGACTGGGAGGTGTTTTAGTGCATTTTCTGTCTGCCACCCCAAAACAGAGCACACTCGTGTTTCTTTCAGAGTCCATTTCTTCAAGGATTTCAGCTTATCCATCACAGGTTATGCAGGGAGCAGCAGCCACCTGGGCCCATGTGCCTCCACAGTACTCTGCCTGTGGATGCTGCCCAGCCCCACAGCTCCAGCCACCTCCCAGACACAGCTCCAGCACCCAACTAAGTCTGGGAGACACTTACCTACTCTGCCAGCTAAGCTGCCTTTGACAGTCAATACCCCTAACCAGGTATCCCTAACGATTTTAATAACATGATTATATGATGGCAAGAAAAACCAATAACCCAAACCCTGATGTAAGCTGGTTTTGTCACAGTCTTGAGACTCCTGCTTGGAGCAGGTGCCTTATTAGCCATTTAATTCTCAGCTTCATGGCAAGGCACTGAAATGAGAGGAAACATAAAATCAACAAGGCAGCTGCAAACTAGCTTCATGTTCTCTCTCAAATTTAATAGAGATTCATGAGGCTTTACACTAATGTGCTGAGAGAAAAGGATTACAGGGTTCTTGCACCTCACTTGTGTCTAAGGGAGGTGAATATCAGCAATCAGCACGCAGATGATAAATGTCTGGCAGAAGTTATTCCAAGACCCAACTGTGTTAATATCAAATGAGGCACTTCAGCTCATGTGGTGTGTCCAGTCCAGGCCAAGCTGTCTCAAAACCATGAACCCAGAGGTAAAGGAGCAGATCCATAGTAGAGGACAATGGGATCTGCTCTCCCCAGACTGTGCAGGATCCAGGTTGGTTCTCGCCCCACCATGAGGCTTTCAGCCCTTGGGCACTGGTGTCCCTATGCTCTGAAGCCACTGTGCTGGCAGGCTGTGCCCATCCCACTGTCTCCCTGTCCCCTACACATCAGCACAGGGCTCAGGGCAGTGTCCCCAGGGGCACGATCAGACCTATGTTTCTTCCCCTTCCCCAGCACCCAACTGATGGCTCCAGCTGTGCTCAAAAACCACTGACACGACTGATTTCACTGCACCAGTACCACTCACTCACAGTCACCGCTCGGTTCCCTTAACTCCCACCTCTTGGGTATTTCATGCGAGACAAAAAGCAGCTGAGCATTAATCCTGTGGCTGCTGGACTGCGATACCGAGCCCTCCACCCTCCATGTGTCCTCCTCCTCTTTTCCCCCTCTCTCCAAATGTATTTTCCCATGGGGGTCCCAGGCTCCCATCCAGGCCCTGACAGTAGCATTGCTACTTGGGGGGAGCAGGAGCATCTTGGGGTGTGCTGGGCACATTAACAGGGTCTGGCTGCTGAACTGCAGGTCTGAGTCAGTGAGCTGTCAGCACTGGCAGTGACACTCACAGCAGCAGATGAGAGAGTCCTCTCATGCTACAAAACACACTCTCTCTGGGAGGTGAAGCCTCTGGAACAGGCTCCCCAGGTAAGTGGTCAGAGCACCAAGCCTGTGTTCAAGAAGCATTTGGACAATGCTCTCAGGCACGTGGTGGGATTTTTGGGCCGTCCTGTGTAAGGCCAGGAGTAGGACTCAATGATCCTGATGGGTCCCTTCCAACTCAGATATTCTCTGATTCTCTGTGCTTTCCAGCACATAAGGAAATTTGACAAGCTTTTTACTTCAAGATGCAGTGCACTCTGATGACAATGAATATAGCTTAAGAAAGACTTGCCATCTTGCATTCTATCTGTAGTCTCAGTAAGTCATAAAACTTGTTGCTATATATTTTCTTTTACCAGGCAGGGAACTTTGGCTGCCATTCAGGAATGTGACTGGGATATAATGGTAGCATTCAGCCCCAAACCAACCTGGACTGTACTCACTGGTACAAAAACAGCCCTGAAAGGGCTTGACTGAGACCAGACTGTACCATGGCAGTTACAGGACAGCTACTAAGAGAGAATCCTGACCCTGAAAACCTTAATCAGGCAGCAGGCAGGAGACAGGAGTAATTTTTCCTCTGGTTTATTGGTGTGGAAGCTGTCTGACAAAGGATGACATCAATTGCACAAACCTTGGGCTGAGCGAAGAGAGGAGTGTGAGGAATGACACCGATTTACTGCCATACCTGTGATTCTCCAGCCGCAGTGTGAGCAGGTCAGGGCCGCTGGCCACACTGCAGGGGGGCACACTTGTTAAACGTGGGGACATCTGTTACAGGAGCACACATCCAGAGCTGCTGTAAATAAAGCAGGGCATTACACAGGAGTCAATCCAGCGCTGTTTTGCTGATCATGTCAAAGATACTGACCTGTTTATGCTCTGCACATCTCTTATTGAAAATAATGGAGCAGATTTCACTGCAGTGGCGCCCCTCCATGGAGCCAGCCTCCATGCCCTCGGTGCATGATAGTAGCTGCCGTGCCACTGTCATTCTCATGCAGTAAAGCATGTTGGAACCTGTTCCCTCCTGTTTGTTCTCAACATGGATCATTGCTCCTTCCAGCACTGCGAGAGCCAGACCAAAAGAAAAGCCAGTGGTTTCCCAGCAGAGGTGTTTCATAAATTTATCACTCTGCTGTGAGGAGATGCAGGCACAAACAGGCGTGGGAGACTCTCAAAGGCTCCCGGGCTTCTCGTCGCTGGTGCAGAACAGATCCCCACCAGGAAAAAGCCACCCCAATTAGCAATGTGGAAGCACAGAACATTGGGCATGTTCAGTGCCAGCCGGGGCTGAGGGCATAACAAAAGCTTCTCTTCACTTACCTCTCCGATTTATCAGAGAAAGATGGGCTGCATTGTTGGTTTTGTACATCTGAGGTACTGTCAGCCTTAAGCCAACAAGATATAATGCAAGAATATTTTGAGCAATTCAAGGTTAGTTTTTGTTGCTTTTTTCTTTAACTTTCCAGCAGCAATCCATTTTCATTTTGCACATGGACACATTCAATAGTGCAGGCACTGAGTGCTTTTAGGCAAAGCACAGGCAAGAATTCACATAAAGCAAAATAAAAAAATCTGGGTTTTTGTCTAGTCTTCCAATTAACTTTGTTGGCAATCTCTAACAAAGAATTCATAAAAATCTTGAGGCACTTTTTACAAGCAAGATGGAAAGTGGTTTTTTTTTTTTCCCATCTCGCAGGAAATTTCCTTTTCTTTCTCTGAAGCAAAAGAAAACACATCAATAAAGAATGAATTTCCAAAAACTTTCTTTGACTCAAAGGCAACCTGAAATTATACAGCCTAATTCACTTCAAGCATTCCGGGCTCAGCCGTGCAAGTGCATCATTCCCAGAGGCAAATGCTGCTTTTCTGAAGGACAATCCATTAGGCACCACCACAGTTCCCCTCTCTGCCTTCACACACTGGGCTAGACTGCACATCCACTCAGTGTCCTTGTCCCCTTGCCACCCCAAGTCCCTTAGGTCAGCTCTGACTGCTGGCACAAGCAGCAGAGTCACCTATGAGCATCACCATCCCTTGAAGTCTCTCCTACACACCCAAAATTTCATAATACAAAAAGAAACCCAACTGTTCCTGCTGCAAAATACCTGCAGAAAAAGAGCTGGGAACTTTGCTCCCTCCCTGCCCTCCATCAGTGTCTCTCTCTGGGCCTCAACACAAGTGTTGTGATGGATGTTAGTGGGGAGCCCAGCAGGGACAGCAGCCACACCACCACCAGCTTCCACCCTCCAAGCATTTTGGCCTCATGAAAACCTGCCAGCAATTTCAGTGAATCCCTGGAGTTCTGGAGGGGATTTTGTTACTTAGAAAGGGTCAGATGTCATTTCCTTCACAAGAAAAAGGAAGTGTCATAAAAAGGCACTTGAACCACTCAGGTTGCCTCCAGCAGCTAGGAATGTGCCAGGTCACAGCAAGCACCAAGAGGGGCACTGGTTTTGTCTTTGGCTTTGCTCAGACAGAAGCATTTGGAGAATGCTTAAACCACTGGATCAGGCTCCTGTCCTGGCACACTGCTCTAAGTTCATCAGCCTATGTGAATTTACCAGCAGCTATAGAAATATTTGTACAGGGCAGTCAAGGGAGTGGGTGGATTTCTCCGTTGAATCACCCATCTGTTATCTCTCCCAGAAAAATTGTGTGTATTGCTTCAATTCTAGAGAGACACATTGAAAGAAGATGTGAGGGTCACCAGATCTGCTGTTAATATCACACACATGTGGAGATGAAGGTGGCAGCCGTTTGTCACTCACTGAAAGCTGTCAGGAACATGACAGAACAACGGGGTCCTGAGCACATCAGATTCTGAACACTGGCACATACTGATAGCTTTTTGTCAAGGAGGAGAGGGAAAAACAAAGCTTTGTTTTGGATCTGATAAATGGATGTCCCTGGAGTGTTCCAGTAAGATCTGCAAGAGTAAAATAAGCACAGAATCCTGGACTTACATGAATTATGTATATAAAGAGCTTTGTCAGAAAACAGTTAACTTTCAGAAGAGTAAGAACAGGCAGACAGTAAGCTTTTGAAGGTCGTAACAATGGTATAAAGTGCCAAGGGGGTAGTCATAACTGCCTATATTTTCCTGTTTATACATATCCGCACTTGCATCCATGAAAATTTATACAGGCTTTTCCCTAGCAATGCTTTTTTCTCTCCTTGGACTTCTCCAGTTTCCCTATTCCTGATCCCACTGTCCCCGTAGCTCTTCCTCATCCCTTCACCCCGTCTGTGTTCCCTGTTACAAATTCTTCCCTCCTTTTGATCTCTTTCCCAGTCTGCTCTGGGCTGTATTGGCAAGTGTAAGGTTTTCCCTTCAAGAAGGTTGTAGAACTGGTCCCTTCTTAGTGCTACTTGACCAACAAAATTCAAACTGAGTAGCCAAGAACAGAGCTGGGGCACAAAAATTCATTGCTCAAAAGGTGTCTCAAGTACAGCACCCCCTCCTTCTACCACCACTTAGGGCCAGTACCTCCCAGTATCAGCTTTCTGGATGTTAACAGGCTTCTCATGACTCAAGAGTCTGCAAAAACAGAGCACTGTTGCTCATGCTGACTTTCTCGGTGGCTCTGCAGCTTGGGGGACAAGCAGAGATATTATGTTGATGTTCATAGTAATGGCTAAACACTGAGCCATATTCCAACAAGCTCCACCACCAGCACTAACCAGTTTCCTACTAAGGAGATTGAGATTCCATCACACCATCCATATGCGGCTGTGCCTCTCCAGAGAAAGCCCTGGAAAAAGCTGTTATGTTCCTCAGTGAGTAGCTCAGAATAAAAAGAAAACCATATGTTTAAAGCCCAGCACGCTGATTATCAAATTCATTGCTGGTTTGAGAGAACACAAGTTGAACAGAATTAATGAATTGTGCCAGCTGCAAAACTTCTGGCAGAAGGAGTAGAACAACAGCAGCCCAGGATGCTGGGAATGATCTTTACCTCTTTTGAGGGAGATGTTTCTACAATGAATATATTTAGGTGACGAAAAAAGCTCTTGTGCAAAGACGATCTTGCTTTTTCTTCCATCTTTCTTTGAAATAATTATTTCAAACACAACAGCTCTTCAGAAGATCAATAGGTAGGATTATAAAAATATCCCAGCACAGACCGATTGCTGCTGAAGAAAGAAAGATTACTAAGGTTCAGCTTTCACTTTTTTTTTTTTAATATTAAATAGACACTATTTACAGCCCAGAAAACTCCATGTTTCAAGATCTGAGATGTCATTTTTAGCTATGCATTCATCTTTTTGGTTCACGTCAACCACCATCATCTGTTAAGACAATAGTTATCTTCCCTACCTATCTCCAAGTTGTCCTGAATGAACCCATCAGTCAAGGAAGCTTTCAACACTTGTGGTGTTGGGAAGAAGAAAAGGCACACACAGATCAGAAGGAACGAGGCAGGAAAAGTTCATCCATCATCACTGAGCTTGTTTTGTTAAACAAAGTATAGACTTATTTCCTTATCTATGTGAAGGTATTTAAGATGCAGAGCCAAAGAAAAGTGCTATGCCAGATTATGTGCATTTACTGTTCAGATTTCAACAGCCAAGAATTGAATCTATTTAAAATTAACTCCAAAGGTAATTTTAGTGGGAGGATACAGCTGAAAATGGGGTAAGCTAAGCTCTAGAAAAGGGGAAAAATACAGTTTAAAAGGTTAGAGAAGTTTTATACAGAATCTCTGGCACTGGGAAACCTCAGTCCATGTCTGCACTACAGGAAGTGCATTTCTTATCAAACACTGTGTATACAGAATGTTGTGATCACACAACAGGGGTGCAGACACCTCGGTGTAGGATTGTACCTGCATTCCAGTGCAGTCTACAGATTTTAACCTCATTGCAAAGTAAAACAAATATATGGCCTCAGAGTTGAGAGTAGCAATCTGCAACCACACATTACATCGCACTCTGCTACCTCTCTTGGTCTCAGTTCAAGCTTTTCTTTCTTGTCACCTCTGAGCTGTGCTCAAAGGTCTCAGAAACAACACACTGCCCTTAAGCCCTTGGTTCTGCACCACTGAACAAAGCAAAGAAGTGAAATTGCCTTGATTTTTCTTACACAGAACCGAAGTGATCCATACATCACATAAGGACACAGCTGGAGAGCTGAGATCTGAACTTGTTCCCACCCGGAGCCAGCCCAGTGCTCTGGCTATGCCATGGTTCTGCTTTACTTCTAGAGAACCAAAATCTTCAGCTTCATTTTCCCCTCTTTCAGTTGCCCTGCTTGGCATGTTATTATGCTGTAATAGGGAATAACACTTCAACCTCCTGGTCAGGAAACATGCAATCTGAGGGGCTAGTGACAGATGACAAGCATATTTCATGAACAGTTGCTAATTATCAAAGTCTTTTGATAATATTTATCCAAATAAACTAACAGGTAGAAAGCTCAGTGCAATTAGCAAAAGTGCCCAAGGCCTGATGCTGTACACTTGGACAGAATTTAATTAATGAAACAGCAACATTTTTGTACAAATCCTGACAACTAAAGCCAGCAGCTAATAACATTTACAATCCTAGGCTAAACTGTACCCAGATAAAAATTATAATGAATATAAATGAAAATGTAAGCTATAACACAGATTTCTAAAGGCACCTGCAAATCTCTCTGGCCAGCAGACAGAGCTGTTTGGGGACAGCAGAGCTGTGTGCTGACAGAGTTCAGGTTATATTTTGGTTGTGGGAGGATTGCTTTGTTATTTTTCTTTTTGCTTGAACACAAAAGCTGAAATACTTCTAAATTTTGTAGCAGCCAACACAGGAGCAGCAGCACACCACTAAACAACCCCTCTTTGTGCCTTTACTTGTAATTTCTGCACTCCTATTGTTGCCTGTGGCCTCAGAAGAATCCTTCCAGCCAGGAGCAGCACACCCCCAAGGACACACTGACTTCATGCCCAGGTAATTGTCCTCCTTCATCCATGGAGAATGTAGGCTGAAGGACACAGACAGCTGAACTGCTCTCCCTGCAAGCCAAGGCAGTGACAGCCTGCAGGAGTGGGGAAAAGCACTCACAGGACTCTCCAGTCCTTGACAGCAGCAACTCCCTTGAGCCTGCAGGTGGGAACCTGTGTCCCCCTCCAATAAAGCTTTTGTTATGAACATGGGTCAATAAAGATAACAATAGATTCCGAAATTTGGAGCTCCTCTTTCTCACCAAGTTTTGTTACTAAAACTACAAGCAATATAATTTAAAATATTAAATAGAAAAGGCAAATCTCTTCACTTTTTCTGCAGCAGCAGAGAGCTTTTGCCTTCCCTTTGGTGAGCGCAAGCATTTCTGCAGAACATCTTTCAGTGCTGTTCCAAGGGAATGAGATTATTATTTTCTCTGACAGCAACAGCCCCTCTCCCTGTTTCCCACTCCATGCACCATGCCATGAGCTTCACATGTAAAAATAAAAAAGAACAATTTACAGCAAGAAATTAGCCTGTTATGGTTTCTGCTGATAGGGAGAATGGAAAGGGCAGACTGGCACCATGCTACAAATTAGCTGCTTTAATATATTCATTTTCTCCCTTTTGAGTTTTCATGGGCACTTCTAGACACTGCAGAGGCTCATCCTTCAGAGAGTCCAATTAAAAAGAAACTTAGATTCAGTGATTCAGTGTTTCAATACAGCACTGTTTACAGCATTTTTCGTTGTTATTTCAGGACATCAATGGTTGGTAGAATAAAATCCAATCAATTTGATTTGCTGATCATGGGGCTCACTTTCTCCCCATTTGCAGGCTGCTGACTTTTTTGAGAGGAAAATTTTTATATCACGTTTCATTTTCTTCATAAAACCAGGGTTCCAGGTAGCTGTGGTTACAGTCACACTTGAACCAGTCCTATGTACTTTAAGATTCAACCCATAGCTGTCCCTCGTCTCTTAAAAGAATTAAGGTCTCCTGAAGATTTTAGTTCTGAAAGCAGTCCTGAAGTTATTTGTCCCATGAGTCAGTAAGAGCTCAGTGCCAGTGTGAAGAGCAGACGTGCCAGAGCAGTGCAGCAAACAGAGGCCAGGCCTTGTACAATTTATCTTTACGGTGGGACAGCACCACATCCTCTCCTCCCCAGCCCTGAGCAGGGCAGTGAATGGCCTCATCCCTAACGGGCACTTCTTAAACTTTATTTTCATACTACTTTGACTGGAAAAAAAGGGAACACTTCCCTCTTTTCCTGCCATTGTCTGAAGCCATGCCTAACAAACCCACATATGGAACTCAAAATACAGCTGCCTTCCAGCAAACAGCCACCTCTACACAAGATCATTTGACACATTGAGTGATCATCCAGAATGCTTTCCAGAGAGTTCAGCTACATGCTGAACACTGAAATACACCTCTAAGAAGGTGGAGAAAAGGAAGTGTGATTCACGTGTCATTATTATTTATTGGCAGATCATTCACAGTCCTGGTCTCTGTGGTATGGACAGGATTTGGAAGGCTTTTTTGATAGAGTCCATTCTGCAAAGATCAGGCATTTTCAAGGAGGTTCTGCACAACGTCCCCACTGCTAATTTCTGTCGAGGCAATAGACAGTGTATGGAAAGATTTTTATAAGAGTGAACAAGATTTTGGCTGAATTCAAACTATGTGATGTGGGTAGAAAAGTAACTATGTAAGAACAAGTAATGGGAAGCTGTTTCTTAAGGTAACAAGTCATTTATAGAAGACTGTTGAGAAGCTGCTTTTGTGTTGCTGACAATGGCCGAATGAAATCAGAGACTCTTCAGTGACTTTACAGAAATTGCAGATAGAACCTAACTTCGCTGAAGCTTTTATTAAGGTGTAAAACTCATTACTAGCAAAGGGCTAAAAGCTGTAAAACTTTGGTCTTGAAAGTTCTAGTGTTCGGATGATGAAAGACCTTGAAGAACTGCATTTTGAATGAGCTGTCAGGTTCAGAGTTAGAACTGAGCTTTGAGGTACTCATCATTAGAAACACAGAAAGTCAGGATAGGGTACTACTTTAAATGAAACAAGCTGGACCAGTGATAAGTGAGTCAGCAGCCAAGCAGGATGCACATACCACAAGGAAAAAAAAGTACTTAGAGGCTTCTGGAGACTTGCTGCTTTCATCCAGCAGAGATCCACTCACAAATAGAACAACAAATTAGAGACTGTATGGAGATAACTCGGCCACCAGCGTGTTAAAGGACCAAGAACGTATTTCCCTGAGCATCAAATCAATTGGTGGCTGCCCAAATTTGTTGCCTTTTCCAGACTTGGCAAGATGTTCTTGAGAATCTCCAGCAAGGTGAAATGGGAAGGGACAACTTCAAAGCATGAAAAACAGCAGCCAAGTGCATTACCTTGAGGCACAGCTACAGAACACTGGCAAACAGGACCTGTGCAGACAGGCCACTTAGGGAAGGAAATCTTCCACAACATAAATCTTATTTATGGATAAATAGTAATATTTACTGTATGCATATTCTTAAAGCATAAAGGCAAAGAATCTTCTTTCTTTTTAAAATAGTTCAGATCTTGTGTTTGCTTGTGGCTTGAATAAGACCACCATATTAGTGCTCTTCTGCACTGCCATAAGGGAATACTGAGGTTAGCAAGATACAAAGCCTGAATTTCAGGGACATTTCAGCACACTGGATGCAGTTAAGAGAGCGAGTTGAAACTGTGCAGCTGGGGAATCTAAGTATTGCCCTGCCTCCTGGTGAGCAGCCAGTCCAGAGAGCAGAGGTCTATCACTCATGCACATCCTCAATAGCTGTTTCTATTTCTGTCTCTCTGTGAGATGTCACCACTTACCCACAGCAAGAGTAAACTGCTTCTTGTTTCAAATAGAGACATAGACAATTAAACCAACCCCCTGCTTACTAAATGGCATTCAACTGATTTGCCCTTGACAAAAAAGGACCTACCTAACTCAGATATTACAGAAAGCATATTCCTAGCTTTCCTAAATCAGAATCTCTGCCTTGGGCTGGAAGGATTGTCAGAAAGAGGAAGAAAGTGCAATCACTCTGAAGGCCAGTAGTTCCCGCATTTCTGTAAAGCAAGACTGATTGCATACTGCCTATTATCCACAGCTCCACATAAAGTAGTCATTATCCTGGGAGGAAAACAAAGAATTGCTTCTGCCTCTGAAGATATAAGACTTCATTTGTTGGCAAAGTTGCACTGGGCTTAAAATCCAGCAAATTTTCACTGTCACAGTATGAGAACAACGGCTTTTCAGCACTCCTTGTTGTGCCCAAGCTCAAAAAACTATCACGTTGTCATCAAAACCATTAGGTTGTCAGACTTGAGTGAATGACTTTTTGCTAGTGAAGAAACACTGGACAACCTCCATCAGATTTACCAGCGTAGCTCATTCATTTTTACAGTATTCTCTTAAATTCAACACATAATATCACTCTTTGTCCACTTTGTCTCCTTATCTACAATGCTTTAAAACAGAAATAGCTTTTGGAAAGGATGAAAGATGTGTTTAATTTTTGCCAAGTGCGATACCATTAAGGTCATTAGCCAATATTGGTTCCAATAGGAGATTACGAACAGTGGGAATTTAACGTACTCCCTCTGCAGAATTAATAGATGCACGTCTCAGTGTTTCTGTGTGCAGTGACAACTTGAGGCTGTCAACTTATACCATTTCCTGATTAAAAAAGTCAGGCAAGCTTACATCCATTTCAGAAGTATAAATAGAAGATGCAACTGAAGACAAATTGTTACGTGATATACAAACGTTTAAAGCATAAGAAATTTTTGGCAATGGGATGTTTGGATTCAGGGAATCTTTTAATTGGATCACAAAGCTGACAGTGTTCAGCTAAGAGATTTCCCAGATTACACTGGATATTATTTTTAAATAAAACTTTTATGAAGGGGAATGAGTTCAATAAAAGCTACTTAAGTTTATTGGTTTTGTCCAGACAATTTCTAGTGTGGTAAGATACAGGGCATTCAGCTTGGGACTTAACATACCCTTGCAAAGCTAGTCTCAAGACACGGGGACAGCTTCACCTAGGATATGCAAGTGGAGGCAAACAGACCCTCTGTGGACAATGACAACAACCAGTGAATCAGACTCGAGCAACAGGGGTCGTGGAGCATGGGGTCCCTGAAGGAGGGAGCTGGGAGCTCAGCACAACAAGGCAGCTGGCACGGCAGGGACCTCTCCAGCCTGAGCACAGCCCTGAGAACCCGGGAACGGCACCTGGGATCAGTGGGTGAAGGTCTCACAGAGTCTAGTCAGGAGTATTAAGGTCTATTCCCGCATCCAGGGCCCTGACAGAGAGAACACAGATGCACTGGAAATATCTCCCCACTGATAAACAGCAGCACAACTCTCAGGGCCAGTGTGAATCCAAACAGAGAAGGGGGCCACACAAGATCATCTATTGCTTGCAATGGCAATTCCAAGAAAACAACTTAAAAAATCACAGGCTTTCACAGCTCATTATTAAACTGAGTAAACTGGTGGCTTCTTATTATGCAAATACATTAAGTGTTTTGTTCTGGTAATATAAAACAATACCTTGGGGCATTTAAGGAACCGTTATTCCTCTGTCTGTCATTATTACACCATTACACTTAAGTCCTGCACATTTTACCATAAGAATCCAAGGGAATAAGAGGTTTACAGCTAGAACTATATCTCTGGAATAGCTGTCTTTTCACTCTGTGTTGAGTATCCACTGTGAGAAGGTTTCCAGTTGAGGTCAAGGTGATAAAGCTCTCTAATTTCTCTTGGAAGTACAGACATCTTACTGAAAAAGGACTGCAATGATACCACTGTAACACAGGCTTCATCCAGCCCACCATTTTTTTTAAAGCAACACCTTATGATTTTGATAAAAGTCTTTCAGTCATTGCACTTGGTGATTTATAATCTTCACTGTGCATAACCTAGAAAACTCAAAGGCCTGCAGACAGTGTACTTTTGATTGCCTCAACAGCTTAAGGCTGAAATATCACTTCTCACTTTACTTTACTCAAGGTGGGAAAATGGTCATCTTTTCATCAGTCTTTACAAAATGAATTTTTCCTTTCCATTTTATCTTAGAAAATGAATTAGTTGCAGGAAGGAGCAGCTAAAGTTACAGATTTTGTTTCCTTCCTTGTTATACCAAACCCTCTGACCTATTTCTTGATCAGTTAAGGGTAGGTAGGAGTAAAGCTGTTATAAAAAGCCAGAGCAGTAATTTAACTGAAAGTGCCACAATCACCCCATGTGCCATATCCTAATAAATAGTGTTGCAGATACACATCTTTGGATTGCATTTTAATGAGAAACCCCAAATCCTCCCACTTTTTAATACAGGAAATACAAGCATATATGGAACTTCTCCCTGGAAAAATACCTCCTTAGAATTTATTTTACAGGAAATAGGAAAAGAAAAATCTGAGATCCTCAGACAACACCAGTTTCCCTGCAGTGAGGCATCATATTTACCACTCTCTGCTGTCTGGGGAGATCAGCAGCTGCCCTCCTCCAGCCTTGCATACTGGGATTGCTCTTACCCAGGCAGGCAGCTGTATCCGTAACACTGTCAAGTATCAACAAGAAGTCATCTTATTTCCTATGCAGAGATCATCAGTTTAACACTCAGTGTAAGGAGAAAAATGAGTTTGTCAGCAGGCAACCATTGCATGTGGAGCCATTTTGTCCTTATCAGAGAAAAGTCCTAGCACATCTCCCGAGGAAAGCGTGGCAGTGAGCCAGAGACAGCAGATTATCACCATCACTTTTAAAATGGTCTGGCAGAGCTTTTTATAATGTTTGTCATGCTGCATGTTCAGGATTAATTGTTGCCAAGAGATTATCATCTTCATCCAAATTAAAGATATTATATTAATACCATGGAAGTTTCAAGTACCCTGAAAGGTAAAAGTGGATTTTGTTATAAATGCTCACAACTTGCTTTAAGATTTCACAAAATGCAGTAGGGTAAATATACTTCCTGTGTAATCCAGAGCAGGGAAAATTAAGGCAAAAAGTAAAGACATGCTTTGCATCAAGATTTATCAGGAATCCTTCGATGGTTCAAACAGAGTAACAACAGCAATACCACTCCAGCTGCCACCAGAAAGAACAAAACCTCATCAGCATGCAGGCAGATTTTAGTTTCCAACCAAATGCTCCAACAAAGCCTTTCCTTTTACATGTAGTACTTCACTGAACTACACTTCTGTGCTGAAAGGATCTGTCTAAAAGCAAAACAAGATATTTAGAACATATTTGTATTTAAATCAAAAATGGAAAAATAAACAAACACTGAACTTTTAAGATCTGCATTTATCAGAATTTCAAACAAATTTTCATGTTATAGCCAAGTTATTTTCATCTTGTAAATTAACAATGGTAAATTAGTACAATGCTGTATTTCATGCTTTCAGATCGTAATGGCAAAAGGAAAATGAGCAAAGAAGATGCTTTAGCAGTTTACTAACCTCAATCCACAGGTCTTTTACTTCTTTGCTTAATATAAGTAGTTGCTGGCTAGGGGTGGGAGAAGAGGAATAGATGATAAATGCAATTTAATTAAGTAGAAATTTAACTAAATAGGATTTCCTAATAGAATGTCATCACAAAAGATAATAGTCATTGCCTTAAATCCAAGAAAACATTAATTCTAAATGTCATCGTTTGTTGCCCCACTGAAAAATGAAGAATATACTTTTGATGTTTCTAATGCATGAAGTTTACAAGTGAGAATGTGTATGTTCCAAAATAATTGGTGTCAAACAAAATGTTGTGATACAAAGAATTACAAGTGACAATAGATAGGAAATCATGATCAATACCAAGAGACCATAGATACATCTCAATGGCTGTCAGCTGCTTGACAGAGCCAAACTGCTGAAAACCAAACCATTAGCAAGTGGAAACCAGGTCTCTTCAACTATGGAAAAACAAAAAGTGTATCCTAAGATGGCCAAATGATGTTAACTGTTTTACTGCTAACAGGTTACCCACCAGACTGAAGAGCCAGGTAGGAGGCTGTTGAACACATCTAATTAATTCAAATTAGAGCATCTTTAAAAAAAATGGTTCTGAATTCACTTCTTGAACTATCAAGATTGTACCTGGGTGGGCAGATTAAGCAAAGCTGAGGAAGTGGAAGCCTGTACTGAGAAACCTGCTCTGAAGGAAACTGGTAACAGGGATTAGAGGACAGATGTGTACAAGCACCCAACACTCACCTATTTCGCTGCCGTTTAACAAGGAAAGGTGAAGAACCTAAGGCTACACACAACCTTTGCTGCAGCAATGCCTTTGGGCCATTAGTTTTGCATCATAAAGCTATCATCCATTCCTGAAAATGTCTGTAACATCTACTAATACTGACATCTGCAAATGACTTAGTGATTCAAGTAAGTTTCAAGTACTTTTTGATACCTCAGTTGAATGTGAATTTCCAGAGAAAAAAACTGATACCTCTTAGGCAGCTCCTACTATCTGTCAGTGGCATTTTTTTGTTTTGAGAGGTTACTCTGCATCAATACAGAAAAAAAACCACTGTTACATAAACTGACAAATTTTTTTAGGTTTTTTTGGGTTTTTTTTAAAATTCAAAACTATGATCCTTTTAAGAGAAGGAGAAAGGACGGGCTAGCACATTACAGACAAAAAGGCCCTTCCAAAGTGCTTTGGAAATCCAGTGTTAACATTCCAAGCCCTAATTTGTTACACTCATGCAGAGGAAATAATTCAAAGTACCTACAGCTAAAGAGTTGCCTGAATTACTATATTTCACTGAATTTAGAGCAAAGCAATCTCACAATATGTAGTTTTCACACAACTGAGAAATTTGGAAAACCAAAACTAGTTGCTGACAACTCAAGAGCTGCCACCGTGCCTTCCTCATGGCTTCTCAGAGCCTGCTTTCCTCCAGCCGGAGTGCTCCTGATTTTTTAACTCCCCGTTGCAGCAACCTTGTGTATTTCTCACCAGAAAAAAAGATTCTGTCAATACAGCCAGGTGATCCAGGGCCTTTTTAGGCCCACTGGTGCATGGAAACATGGCAAGGAATTGAGTACATACAGTTTTGTGGATGGGAGGTGGGCTCTGAGGTGCCATCTGATCCAAAACCAGATCCATGGTCCCAGACGCTTAGGGCTTGCGCTACAAATCCATACCTGAAAAATAAATTTGAAAATTACCCAATTTAAAGTTTTTAAGACACTTTCCTGATACTGGTAACACATTCTCCTGATACACCAGACACCTGAAATTGCACTCGCTGTATCATAAGCTTTGTGCTGTATTTACAAGTAGTTAAAACACAGCCGGTGCCTGTGATGAGAGACCAAAAAAAGCAGCATTGATTTCCAAATGTGAAATTATTCTGGTAGAGCAGTTCAAGCCCTTTTAATATGCTAAAAATGTCCATTCTGGTTGGAAAGAGGAAAAAAAAGCATAATAAAAACACTACTACTTTTTAGAGAATACAACTCCCCAGGAGAGAGTGCTAAATGCAAACAAGCCTCAGTAAACAATAAAGACTGTATAAAAATGCAGTTTAATCTAAATTTTTCTGGAGCTAAACACTCCATCTCGCTACATACCATGAAAGGGAGTAAGGAAAAAAAAAAGAGAAGACTGGAAGACTTGCTTACAGGGAGAGAAAATATTTTAAGAAGTCATTAAAGCAACAACCTTCCCAAAGAGAATAAATCTGCAAAGCAGCAGCCAAACAAGCTGCCCAGTCTATTTTATCAAAGAGCTGGGTTTTTTTCCTATTACTTGACAAACAACTGGCATCCAAGCTGCCAACTATTTAACCACGGTGAGACTTTTAACTCCATTTAGGGGGGGAAAAATATAGCTGCTGTAAATTCCAATACTGCACAACTATCTAACACAGTTGTCTTGAAATCTACTTTATGTCCTTTTTTATCTGTCTCTACTAGTACTGTTTCACCGACTAGTGCAGAGGAAATGGTGCCTCTCTGGTACTGGTTGAAAGTTATTTTTGTCCTAGTCAAAACATTGCAAATAACTTTGAAATAATTAGCTAAATGGTGGATAACATCATTCTACATGACCATTTAGATGGCTCTGTTCCATCACAGCTTACGTGCACAATGAAATTTCTCTGCATCAGACCCAGCATTTTATGTTTGTATGAGTGTAAATTCTGCTAATTATTAACCAAAAATTGAAAAGAAACCTATCTATTACTGTTTCCAATGGCTTAAATACTGTGCTTGCATTCCAAGGGAGCAAGTGGCATGCCAGGGACCATTCTGACCATCATGTTACCTAAAGTTTAAATTATATCAATACTGTTTCTCCTCCCCTTGCTTGGAACAAGAAGACTTTGCATTGGGGTTCTTAATCGGTGTCATTCTATGGAGATAATTTACCAACTGGTCTATGAGGAAGTGTGAACTTTAATTTCTCTAATCCATTTCCAACCTCCACCTACTCTTCATAGAACCGGAGAAAATCAGGACCATGAGTCACTAAACCCACAATCTTTCTGACTATAGATCACAGATTTTTTCAGGGATCAGTAAAAGCCATGATCCCATTCTTTAAGGAATTAGATAATTGCCAGTAAGGGCACCTTTTGAATATAATCAACTATTACAAAACCCCCTCATTGTTAAAGCAGGATTTGGTAAAAATCCACACATTTTTTGTGTGGATCATTTTAAGAGCATTTAAATTAAAACGTTAAATAGTCTCAGTGTAGAACAAAGAATGCATAATAAACAAATGTGCAATTTTACTGAGGCCACAAACTTTCTGAAAAAAGTTGATAGGTCTATGTCAGTAAAACACAAGTTAGTAAGTATCTTTTTCACCTGTATGAAGGATGTTAAATCAGAGAAATGCTGGATTTCTGTACAGGATGCCTGATCAATGTCCAAAAATACCCTCTTTTCTGTACCTAAGTAGAGAGAACAAGGCACATTAAGACAATGGGGCTACTGACCATCAGTTATTGATTTCAAAGGGTCAACTCCTCACATGGAGGCTCCGAGATCTTTCTAACTCATGGACACAAAATCACATCTCTTGTTCAAAAACTGTCCACTACTGACATCCAAGTAAACAAGCTTTCTTCTGAGATCATCCTGTGCATGACGGAAGATAAATAGAATTTCTCAGCTTAAGGTGGTCAGCAGACAAGACAGCTGTGAAATTAAAAGGCAGAAAATAATACACAAAAAGAAAATTAATTTGTAACAAAACCCAATGGCAAACAATGAAGGACTCCACAAAAACTCTAGCTAATGAAAGATGTTTCTTTCTTTATTATTGTGTAATACTTTCCACATAAACATAGTATTTACAAATATACACATACAGACTGCTGATCATAAAATGTTATTGAAGAATTAGTCAAAAAAATCAATTTACAAAACCCAAAAACTTTCCAAAGATATTCTGGCTGAAAAAATTTAATGAAATTTCAAGGAGATGCTTCTGTACAGAAAGATAGGTTTTAGCTTCTTGAGTTCTGGTAAATTAGGCGAGTTGTGAACCAAGTGAGCCAAGCTCAGCTGTACATTTGAGATGAGGCAGTCTTTTTTCCAATTGTTCGTTTCACACATTGTCTTGATGGTCAGTTCCAACAGGTCTCAGGAGGCACTGGTTTGGATGTTTTTGGAAGCTGCAAGCATTGCTCTCACTTTGGCCATAAGATCCTGTAGAAAATAAAAGGAAAATGATCAGATGTGTCAGAGCTTTGAATAGAGCTAAAACACATGACTGCAAAAACCTGCATGAAATGGTTGGCGTGTATTCCAGTCACACTGGATACTTAGATTCATGACCATCAAATGTTTAGTTTCTAGGCTAAATGAGTCAAATAATTTGGAGAAAGTTCTTATGACAGCAATTGAAGTCTGGTTTTGCCACAATGCAACAAAGTGCTCTACATAAATATTTCAAGCAGTTTCTATACAACAAAGCACAGAAATCACATCAATTGAAATGGAAAGAAACTATGACTATATCTTCAAAGAAACCCTGTAATGAACACACAATTACTAACCACTGGAGGTTTAAAATAGGAAACAAAAAAGAAAAGAGAAAAAGAAAAGAGAAAAAGACGAGAGATGGTAAGAAAAGAATGTAACCATTACGCTAAAACAGAAAGGTTTTTTTGCTTGCTTTGTAAATCTGAACCAAAAATTTACACAGCAGAGGCATTTTCTCATATGACAGAGTGACTGTGAAACCAAACAGACTCTCAGTCTTGTCTGAGCATCCAGTTGGAACAGCATTACAAAAAGAAATGCAATTTCATGTAAACAGCACTGAATAACTGGGTTGCAAAAAATGACGACAAAATGACAAGTGTGTATCAGTAATGAATCAGAATTACTTAAACATTTGTTCACAAGCAATATAAATAAATTCCTTAGTTCTTTTAAAGCATTTTGCATCTGAAGTTCTCAAAACACCCCAGAGAGGAATTTAGCATCATTATTCCTTCTGCTTTATAGATGGAAGGATCTGAATGAGAAAAGATACTGACTTGGTTAGGGTCAGCCAGCACAATGGCAGCACAACAATCTAATAATTAGGTAAATTCAATTTTTTGGAGGCCTTAATGATAAAGAGATGCTAAACTACTCTGTGTTGGGAAATACCTTGCAGATTCAGCTAAGTTTCATTCCTATTTTTTACCTTTTGCAAATAGCAACCAAGAACTATGTTTTGATACAGTAATCATTCCGTCTCTTACAGCTGCACTTCAAGCAAGCAGTCTAATATTAAACTAGGAAATGCTATGCCATAAGCAACATTTACCCAAAAATGCATGAACCGATCACCTTTGAAGGGTATATGTTTTTAAAGTCTGGGATGTTTACTCTCCTTTGAAGACCATGCTGTAGTTTGTATCTCATTTCTCATACCAGGAATTCCCATGCATTTGTTCGGCAGCCTACGAAGTGCTGTGGCATTAAGATTCCTTTTTATTTCTCTGCTGCCTATACTTGCTATTTTTCCTGAATAATCTTGTTTAGGGTTTCTCATAAGAAATGGATCAAATATTGTATGTAAGGTACTAGACCACTAGTATTAATTCCCAACTACCACTATTTCCACAGCAGAACTAAATCTTCGAACAATATTTATTTCTTAAAAGAATCACCTATCCACTGAAAAAACATGATAATATAAAAAGCAACTCTGATTTTCTACTGTAAGCTTTTCAAAGCATCATTAAGACAATTTTTCCTTTAAAGTTGGCATATTCAATTGAAAAAAGTTAAACATTTCTTTCTTCCATGAAACTTGTTAAGAGCTCTACATGGTAAGATGGGACGTTAAGGGGTGTATTGCAGCATAATGTGGACTTTAACATCTTTACAGTGGATACACTGCTGCCTAATGAATTTAGCTTGGTCTTTAGAGGCTTGATTAAAATTGAAAGGACAGCACCTAGAGAAGCAAAATTGTTGTACCCACAAGCAAACAAATGAAGAAAGACAATGAACATGTCTCTATATCATATGCGAAGTTCAGAATTGCCCAAGGTGGTAAGAGAAGAAAACAATATGCTGGACATACTTAATTAGTCAACATACTCTGAATTTGCGTATTTGTACCTGAGTGATTTTGCTCTGCACTGATGACACAATTGCTGAAGAGATTTGGCCATCTTTTTCCTGAGAAACTCCCCTAAAAAAAAAAAATTAGAAATTTATAGTAAAAGTTTTGAAAATGCATTTCACTCACCATCTTGATTTGGGTTTTATTGTACATGTCTCTCATATGTTAGTTAACAGTTCTCTCAGTCAACTAGAGGAGGTAAGACAGGGTCAGAAAAACCACTTGTACAACTGCTCAGACAAATCTGAACAGCAGCCTGAGAATTTTTAATAGGACTGTTCTACATTCTGTAGAATTAATTTAATCATGAATCTTGACACACGTCACTATTCAAACCACTCTATTAAAGTTCTACTTCAAAGAGTTATCCCATTTCATGAAAGCTTCCAATTTCCAACTTAGAAACAGGTTGCAGAATTTTCTGCACCGGTTTTCCTGTAAGAGTAGGTCGAGAAGTTTAGTCCAGAAAGCAACAGAGACCCAACACCTTCATCAGACTGATGCAGATAATGCTGCATTCCCAGTGACTTGCCATTTTGATAAGCACACTGCACACACGCAGAGCTCCTCACCCCACAAGTCTGGTCACAGACACCCTCACAGTCAACGGACAGCAGCACTGCAGTATGACAGTAACAGGGCACAGTACCTGGAGCGTTCCTGGCTGGATTCCCTGCTCTCCACAGGAGAGACACTAGTTGAATGTACAGAATTTTTGTGTGTGGATGGTTTGCCTGGTGACATGGATGGTGAGGGAGACCTAGCTCTGGATTTAGTACGTGATCTAGACCGCCTCTTCTTCTTCTTTTCATAGGGACTTCTGTGAGAAGAAAATATTTTATTGAAGAATATTTAAAACAATATTACACTAGCTAAGCTGAAGTTACTTTTCACACTTCTGAAAGCTTACGTATCCTCTTCCACAGGATGTTTCTCTTGCATTCAGCAAGCATTACTTTTACCCAATACTGCACTTTTATGGTTGTACAAAATACTTTCTCAGAAGCTCTTTTTAATATATTATATTAGGCAACTACTGGCTCCTGAGGGTTCTCACTTGGAATGCTGCTTCATGGGCGCACAGGAATTACAGGCCAGTGTTTGACCGTTTGAAGGATGACAACAAAAACCCTTTCATTGGAGATTTGCAGAATAACTTTGCTAGAGGGAAGCTCTTTACCAAACATCAGACACTTAGAATGCAACGAGAAACAAGAGTTTATATCTCATACATTTTCCTAGGTCATAAAATAAACAAAACATGGAATTATAGCCATGTAAAATATCTACAAGGCAAATCCACAGTTTGTTTGGTTTTTAAAAGAAAAAAACCCTTTCCTTGTGATCCAACCTGCAATGCAACAAACCACAGGATCAAAATTTTAAGCAAACTGTTGTATTGCACTCAGACTAAACTGGACCTAGCAGTGTGCCTTAAGTGCAAACTGTTTGCGACCTGGAAATCAGATCCACAAATGTCTGTCAGTATGAAAGCCGAAACAAAGGACTTATGGGTACCTGATGTGTTCATTACTGACAGAAGGGAACAGAGATAGTCACCTCATACGCAATATATTAAGCTCAAAGAGAATTCAATTAGTAATGTATGAGAGATGGAACTATCAAAAAATTTTACCTGGTTACGTATGATTTACATACTAGTACTGACATTACTATAATTAGAATTACTAGAGCGATGCCTTAATCAGTTAGGCAATACCTCACTGTAGGCATCTCTCTCTAGTATGCACTGCAAGAGACTTCTGAATAGACATTCAGAAGAATGTTGTTGAAGCTTCTAGAACATCTTAAAACACTAAAACTTTAAGTCATCTTTTAAATATCACATCATTCATTCCTTTACTTTGATTTTTCATGAGAATTTTCTACTTTAAAAGGTGCTATGCTATAACACATTGAATTCCCATATAAATAGCGTACAACTGTGATGCTTAGAATTTACCCCCCAATTTTTATGCAGAATTTAACATTCAAGACTTAAAATTGCAAAACCTCCTTACACTTTACTTGCATAAATAATGATTAAGTGGCAGACAAAGAACTCCACAGCCTTTAACATTTTCATGACTACACAAAACCATCAGCTACGAAGTCAGTTGTTCCTTGGCTAGCTATGTACTTTAATTGCTTAGTTTCTTAAAATATCATCATGTAACCAAGCTGTGAACAGATTTCATATTTAAATCTTGAAAATCTTGGCAAACATTTGTCATGCAAGAAGAGTATTTTACAGTAAGCTTTTTTCATCTCAGATTATGATGAACAAATAGAACAGCTGAATGATGAGCAGTCTGTTCCATAACTGAACATGGAAACTGGTCCCTCAAATTTTTACTTGAAAATTTAACATGTCAGAGCTGAAATAGTTTTTTATTTAATTTCTGCAATCAGAGCTGCAAAATATCCTTATCTATGTTTACCTACAATACTCTTTCTTCAGTCTACATCTTCTGTACTTACTGACATGTTTTATTGTGTCACGTTCCGGTTTCCTGTTTGAGGCCTAGCAGAAGTTTAAAATTTTGACCTGTGTAAGTAATATTAATCACAGAGAAATGTAGTTTGTTTCACAATTGTCATTATAATTTACAACCTAGAGTGGCACAATTCTAAAAAGAATTTATAGTTTAAAATGCTGAATGGTCAAGCAGCAGACACACCAACACAGCATTAAAAACAGCACAGGGTTGTGAAAATAGATTCTTTTGTGCATTTATAGGAAAACAAACATTTTAAGCTTTCATTTCTTTTCCTCTTAACCAAATTTGCATGAATTCCACAGAAGCCTCTATTATCTTTATTTGATGAATGTTAAAAACTAAATCAGCTGAAGTATACTTAAGAAGTTCTCCATTATACCTACCACACATCAATTAATTACAGGCTATCAAGAGACAGAAAGTTGTCATAAGAAACAACAGAATTTTTTTAATGAAGCTGAAAGCGATCTCTGTTTCTTATCCCACAAGACATACAGAGAAAGAAGTTGAAGACTAAATGCCATTTTGATTATAATAGTTTAAGAGAGACTATATGCAGGGTGCTCTCAAAATGACACCTCGATTCATACTTCACATTCTAGTCTGCCAGTAAAATAACTGCAAAATAACTGTTTGCTAAATCAGTTGCCCTTATTTATGCAGATATGATGTGGCGTCAAGAAAGTTGACATCATAGTTGTGCCATGATCTGTGCAGAGGTCATACAGCTTACACAAGCACAGCATTAGAAAACGACCCAACAAGAGGGAAATATGAAACTCCAAGTGAAATCTGATCTCTCATGGCCAGCAGACAGCAGTGTATTAACATCCACCAATTTGACTGGACAGCTGGTGTTCAAACATATGTAAGAATGGGGAAGAACAAGTGCTTCCATTTTTTTTTTTTTTTGGTCTCTGCAAAAGTATTTTTCTATCAAAATAAATCTCCAGAACCTACAAAAGTTAAGTTCTAGCTAAGGAGTCTACAAGACATCAGGCATGAAGTCTGCTAGGATGCCAGGACCCGTTGTCCAGGACCAGGAGCCCTTACTTGGAGCGGGGCCGTTTCCTGCTGTTCCCAGGACTATTGCTGATGCGATATGCCGTGGGAACGCTTCTCTCATCTCTCCGTCGTTCTGGTGTGTGAGCCCTTCTCCGGGGTGACCTCGACCGTGACCTGAGCAGAGAAAAAACATTTAAAAGTTTGCTTTTTGTTACTTATTTCAAAACTTTTACTTCAGTGGAATTGTGCTTCGCCAAATGCAAATACACCATCTTTCAAACACCCATTTTATACCAACATGGTGCATTTAGGCTCCAAGACTTGTCAGCTATGTAAAAATTTCTTGCCTATCCAAGACATTTGAGATGAAGGTATCCATTGCTTTCCACTCCCAACAGGAGGCTAAAAAAGGAATTATTTTTTGTTCTTGTCTGATACTGTACAACTTCTGTGTTAGTTGATGGAAAAGTTTTCTTTTAGCCACCTTTTGTGGCAACATAGTTTACTAACATTGGTATGCAGAAATCCTATTTGGCTTGAAGCCTGGGATTGGCAGGCCCGACTTCATCCTCCCAAATTAGTGGTGTGTTTTTAGAACTGCCGCCTCACAGAGATAAATACATCTTCTTGTTTGCAGTGCCTATCTAACACTGACAAGTCGAGGAAATGTCCCGGAAGCTGCAGAATAATCCTAGCACAGCCAATATTTTCACCAATGTAAGTGACCAACAACCCATTTCAGTGTTGTTTGGCACTAGCACTTCGACTTGAAATATTTCTCCTAGAAAAGTGAGAAGGAGATCAAGAAGGGAAAATAGAAAGCATGCCCAGTTAAGATCAGAGATCTTCAGATTTACACAATATAGATAATATATATACACACACACAAAATCCTGAGCCATTTCTGTTACACCTACAACAAAAAAGCACAACTGAAAAGAAATTATCACAATGGCAGATAACTGTTGCAAATTAACTGCTTTGACACTTAAAAATCTGACCTTTACCAGGCCATTCAGAAGGATTAAAAAATACAAAAAAACCAACAGCTTATAAAACTTGGGTTCAGTCAGACACCCTGACATTTTACTACGATTTCCCTCAAAAGAGCTCCAGCAGTCAAATCTTTTCATTGCTCAAGTTGCCTGATAATTTTTCCACTCTGTTGCTGCAGCCACTGATGAGCTGCTCAGACTCTGCTCCATGCTCAGTGTCGCTGTGGATGCTGTGAGTCTGTGATATGGAGGCACACACTTCACATTCAGACTAAAACGTCCTAGTTTTGGAATTAACTAGAATCCTGAAAAGGCTTAGTCCCTTAACCAAAAGCTGAACCTTAGTGAAACACGCCTGTATGGACCAGCCTAAAAAAAGTCCAAACAATCAGAAAGAAAAATACATTAGCTTCATTTTTATGAACTGACATTTGTGGTTCTACAGCATTCTTCCACTCACCAAATATTAAGAACTTTGGCCATTTGCTTCAAACCGTTAAAAAACAGCTAATCTGTTTTACTGAAATATATAAATTATTACTTTCATTAGACTGTAATTCCAGAAGGCACTTTATTCCTTTATGACTTATGCTTAGAAGAGTCCCAAAAGTTCAAAGGGTTATGAAGCTTGTCATGTCTCACTACAACACTGGAACTAAAATTACGTGACTAGACACTGCCCCAGCAATAAGAAAATCACTTTTGGAGGAGGAAAAAAACCCACCCCCAAACAATCTTTTTTACCAAAGAACAGCTACTTTCAAGTCTAATAAATTCCTAATACTGAGGCAAAAAGTCTTGCACAAACTCCCACACAGGTGCACCCTCTCCAAACCTACTGCAAAGTAACCTGTTAATAAAATATACCACTAATTACTGCTAATAATTCATTAACTGGATATATTACAGGCCTTAGTACTACTCTGTTACTAAACAGTATAATGTAAAACAGCAATATTGAAAAGAAGCTCAGACTTTCCATCTCTAGTTCCAAATGAACATCCAAAGTTCACCCTATCAAATCACTAAACCATTTGGTATGTAACAAGTGCCTCTGCTTCCCCTCCTCTCCTCTCACACTCACAAACCAGTAGATTTATCTGTGGGTAGGAAACAGAGATTGAAGTGAACATCACTGTTGTTTACAGTTACACATGTGAGCTGGAAGAGCCCACTGCCCACCCCAGGGATGACACCCGGCACCACTGCCAGAAACAGCTCAGACCCAATTCTTTAATGGTGCTTTGAAGCCAATGGGAAATAAAAACAGTGATTCACCATTTACTACATGTGACTCTAAGACACCAAAAACTTTGTTTTCCAAGTCAAATTTAATAAATGCGCCCCATCTTTGATATCAAGTACTTATTTGTAATAACTAATTATCTCTTTGGGACTGACAGGTCTGTTCTGCAGTACCTTACAGAACTTTGGGACATGGTTCACTGTGTACATGACTTGTTCAATCTGTCATGTTGGTCTAGAATTAAAATTGTATGATACCAAGAGTTTTATAGGACTAATTTTGTTCTAGAAAATGACATGCATTTATACAGAGAATTGCTGTTAGCACACCACATGCCAGAATTAAGCCTATATTATCTGGGCTCTCTATATGGCTATGATTTTTTAAACTTGTTTCTGTAAAATAGGTTCGGTTGTTAACCAGAGAAATGAATATGCAAAACATGCTTTGAATCAACTTCATGTTATTGGAACAGAATTTTTCAACTTTATTACTGCTGAAGATGCATAAGAAAATATAAAAAGTGCAACAGTATCAAAATTGTATCTTATCACCAAACACTATTCTTAAATGCAACAGAGCCTCTAAACCTGTAACAATGCAAAAATAAATGATAAGCAAGTGATGTAAAGTGGTATACAGAGAAATATACTGCGAAGTTCACTTGCAGGACTTCTAAGCGTAACATGCATTTTGGAAAACAAAGAATAAGATGACAAACCAAAAAGGAAGAGCTTGCAAAGTATCCTGAACATCCCTTCAATAAAGAGCAAAGAATGTTACTGCAAATTCCGATGTTTACCTACACTTCCCACATTTAATTCCCCATTAACTTGTCACACTAAGTTATATGATAAAGGTGATTTTTAATCTAACATTTTGAACAGATTAAGATAAGGCAACAATACACCATTAGACCAGGAAATTCAAATAAGGCACAGATACTCAAAATAGGGCTGTTTCAAAGTAATTTAGCATCACTGTCCACACAGTAATGACTGTCTCTAAGTGCCATCCACTCCATACAAGATGAACACATTAACATCCGGAAACAGTTTACACTTTATTCCAGGAGGGTATGGCTCTTTACATAACTACTCATTCAGCTGGAAGCTGTAATATCCAGTGCTTTGGGAAGCTACAAAAAAACCACTGTTCTAGGTGAAGCTGAAGAATCCTGTTCTAGGGAAAACTGATGAGCAAAGAGATGTGAAACATGCCAAGCTTTGAATGAAGCAACACAATGCACCGAAATAATTTTATCTGAAAGAACACTAAAAATAAAAACGAATTAAAAAAAAAGACAAAACCCAGTAATATCTTCTAGCTAGGCAACAACACCTGCCTTCTTTTGGCAATTACTAAGACAAGGCACTATTTTTGCCTAAACATTTGAGAATCAAAACAAAGCAGTATCTGACAAGGTTATGAATCAGCCTCCTACTCTTGATTATTCTACAATTTTTCTGTTTCAGGAGCAAGAGCTCTAACTTTGGAAATACAGTATGTTAAGGAATAGCGAACACCTCCAATAAAGTGCACCTTCAATCATCACCATTTCTTGTACAAGGCCTTTCCTGTTCAGCTCTGAATTTTGTGAAGTTAAAGCATGCAAAAGGTTTTCAGTGCAAAATCTGGTGCTGTTTTTCTGCATAATTTTAAAATTCAGCCAGCCAGCATCAAGCTTATTGGACTTATGAGGCTTTAGAATTCAACAGCTCATCAAGGAAATATCTAAGCAGATTTAATCAGGTGGTGTGGTGATTCATGATTTTCATGCTGTTATGTGCCAGGAGGCAAATTCAAGACAGCAAACACAGATTAGCTCCTGTAGATTACCTATTCTTGATGACTTTCGTGTGATTTTTTCATCAGCTGAACTGTGGCCATCAAAAAAACCCCCCCCAAAAAAACCCCATCAAAATACAGTGAGACTCTCCACCTTGTGTGGAGAGACTCTCCACCGCTCCACCTCAGTGGACTGTTGTCTTTTCATCGGCAGAACCAAATGCAAACCTGTTGGCCGGTGCAAGTATTCAAGCCTCTATAAAGGACCAGACAACTGCTCTCCCTGAACTCACTAAAGACACATCTCAGTATACACCAAATCGAACTTGCAAACTCCCATTAATCTTGTTACTGCCTGCTGCAAACTCATGCAACATGCAGGATTACCTTTACGCTACTGAGCAGCATACCCGAGTACTGCTAAGGGCCTTTTCAAGTGATTCTTTGTCCTTAAAGTACCACAGAAGATGCTTAATTTTTTTTTTAGTATTACTCTGATGTTTCTCCTTGGTTTTACCATGTATCAGTAGAAGTGTGAACAAATACATGCAGCATAGCTTGGATGAAGTAATATGGCTGGTTCAAGTGAAGATACGTCCTGACAGGGAGTTGAAATGTTGAGTGATTCACCTGAGGAGGCTTGGATTCCTGTTGTATCTCTCCTGCAATTCATCCATCATATTTTTTCACTTGCCACCCAACTGTTTTGTTTTCTTCTGAGCTTTGCAGCTCAACCACCTAGTTCTCTATTTCTTATCTGAATACTGTCTAAGTTACTTTGCTCCAGTAACAGCCACAGATTTATCAGCAAGTTCTCTTCCTGCTATCATCACATTCCTACATATTATCACCAGGTATTTCACAGAGCATCATGAAAAATTTACTGGTAAAAGTTCTGCACTATGTAATTAGAAATTAATGATTCATTATTTCACTAAAATGATTTTCAAAAGACCTGCCACATTTGATGTGTATGTGCCACATACTGCCTTCAAGGTGACAGTAACCTTTGCAACAGGTATAAAAACACCTATGTAATGGAAGAGTGCAAAGATGCTTAAGTTTTAACCCACACAGAACTCTAAAGAATATGTTTGGTTTCCAAACCCACCTTGAATGCCTGACAGTCCTATAGGCAGTGGGAAGTGAGTGTTTTGCTTTGGAATGTGATCTAGACCTGGACTTAGATGATGAATGATACTTGAATGGTGATCGAGATCTTGACCGAGATCTTTTCTTGTGTTTTTTCCTTTTCTTTTCCTTTTCTTCATCCCTAGGAGGATCTCTGCTTCTGCTTGAAGGCCTTTCCGCTTGTTTAACTTCTAAGGTGGGTAAAGTTCTGACTGCAGTCACAGGACATGGTATACTACTGACACTCTGAAATCAAGATAAACAAAGAACAGTGTTCAGTTTCCCAAGTTAGTCGTGCTGCATTGGGATTATGTAAAGTGAACAGAAGTAAGGCTGACATCTTCAAACACATGCATCCAGCAGAATTAATGGAGGCCTGTACAGTTCCCCAAAGATACATATGCAAGTTGGTATATGCATGCTAAGACTGTCAGCTTAACCAGGACAATTCTGAAGTTTTCATCTTTAGTTTTTAGAAGAAATGTGTTCTAAAAAAATGGGTACTATCAGGTATCTTTTAGTCTATTTACACGTTTTACTTAAAACAGGACAAACCTGGAAATACAATCAGGAACTACTGACATTCAAAGCTAAGTTTTAGTGTCACTTTCCTCCATGAACTGTGCTGTTTGGATGACAACTTCAAGAAAAACAGCAAAATGAACCAGTGCTGATAGAAATTATGTCTGAACTTTGCAAAACCAATGTTTCAAATGTAAAGAATTGGGAAGATCACAAAATTTATTAATCTCAAAGACAGAACAGGTCCATGCACAGTCAATGTTCAGTGAATAATTCCAGCTGCAGGAGGTTAAGCAAAATCATACCACAACATTTTCAGATTATCAGCTTGAACCCCAGAGAATTCTGCTCAATGCCTTGTTTAGAACAATTCAAGTCAGGCACTACAGATATGCTTCTCATTTCAAAGCCTGTCATTCCCCCAGCTGCCATTTCAAGGCAACTGGAGAAATCAGTTTCCCTGTCATAATTTCTGCTCCACCTGGTCTGACACTTTCACTTTTGATACAAGGATATTTACCATGACCGGAATAAAAAGTAATACATTAAAACCTGAAATAACCAAATTAGAAACAGGTGATCTTTTCCTTTCTTTTTACCCTTCTCCTACCATGAATACATAAAGACAGTAACTGACCACATTTGAATAATCAAAAAGGCAGCTCTGCTTTAAGTTAGAGACGTGACACTTTTTTATGCTTTAACTGATAACTGCTATCACAATATTTACAAAACCACCAACAAAGCAGTACTGAAGTAGCTTGCTTCAAAGATTATAAACATTTTACAGCATGATCATTTGAGTGACTGGTTTACCAGAGGCCTATTTCCAATTTCACAAACTCCACGTGTAACTGCAGACACCTCACACACACCTCATCTCCGGTTTCTTAAGAGGCCACCAGAGTTGACTTTCGTTCCTTTGACAACATTATTCATCTCTTTATAAAGTACGTGAGCCTTTGCTTTGAACACTACTGAATATGAAACAGCCCAGTCTGCCTTGAAGTAGTCACCTCTAATAGCTTGAAAAAGCTGTTGGCAAAAAGTAGTGTTAAGAGGAAAACAAGAGAGGGGAGAAAAACCCAATGGTTTTCAGTGCTCAGGTTCACTTGGCCACGTAAAACACAAGCTCTCCTATGACTGCCAAGAAGGAAGTTAATAAATGAATGACACATTTACTTTTAGCTCACATGTAGAGATTCTCTCAGCCACCTGAATGAAGAACCACACAATGCTAAGCCCAACTATGTTTCCACCAAAAGCATCCATTGCTGACACTAGGTTCTCCTTGACTTTCAGGAAGCTGACACTAAGGAGTGACAGCACTGTCCAGATCTCTGGGAAGCACAGATGCAGGCTGGATGGCTGGTAGATTCAAACGCCACTGCTTCAGGCTATTGATGAATCACATCTGCAGAGCCATACTGAAGTAACTTTAGCTACCCCAGGTGAAATATGCAGGTTCTTCAGTGAAATACAACAGGTAACACACAGGGAGAAGTCACCCACCCATCCACCACTGCGCCCAGGTGCTCTGGTGACAGATGTCATGTCCTTATGACAATTGCCTGAACAAATGGGCCACTTCCCTCAGTGGCAACTCTAGTTGCCTTCAAAAAAACAGCACCGGCAAAATGACTTGACTCACCACCAGAGCAGAACATAGAGCTCAGTGAAAGAAGTCAGCAAATTGCTAGGTCACAAATAAAATCTCTAGGTGCATATATATTTGGAAAGAAATAAACTGTCTTGGAAAATAAGGGAACTGAAAGTGGAGGTATGAATGCAGAAAAGAATAATTTAATAAAAAACCAGTAAGCACAGAACTGGGAGATTACAAAGCACTCTGCTTCAACTGATCAGGCTCTGCCAATATGCAGGCCAGTAGAACAGTTTTGCAAAGCATGGAAACAAACCTGTTACCTGATGAATTTTATTATGCATCTCAAGGGATGAGAGATTTACATTGTCTGAGAGCTCTTCTAAGACGTTAAATTGCAAACATTCAGATAGCATTCACTGAATCTCACTTCTTTGTCCGTTTTGGGTAACAGCACATTTTTCTGGCCTTTACTAAATGCTAGTGTCAGACAAATTCACTGGCAGAGTCGATCTTCAGCATTTTATTTGCATGACTGAAGCAAAATCTGACGAAAATAATGCCAAAACATGATTCAACAACTCTTGTTTAGCAGAAATGGATTAGGAAAGAGCTCTGTAAAAAGGGAGAATTTATAGCTATATGAGAACAGAAGTGACTGCTTCAGTTCATGTAAGTAATTTGCACATTTGCAATATTCATAAGCCCAGAACACACATTAGTTATTTCTGGGGTTACACTACTTAATCAATTCACAAAGCCAAAATCAGAAATTAATCAAAATGTGCTTATTGCAACAGAACAAAACACTAGCACTGTGTCTGGCTCAAACAAAACCAACTGGCAAAGGACAATATCAATAATATTACAAACAGCTAATATTTCTTTTACAGCAATTGGAATCCTACGTTAGATCAGAGTGAAGAATGTCAGAACTGTAAAGAGTTAATCAACAATTCTTTCACTTCACTAAAATCCAAAAATACTCCAGATTCTTTTCTACTACTGTATCTTTTTTGCTACAGGTTCTCCCAAGCTTATGGTGAAGTATTTCCTGACTGAGAATTAATAAGCAACTGTCTACCAGCAATGGAAGTGTATTATTTTTGTATTCATTGCTCTGTGGAACAAAGCAAGCAGTTACTGCTATTTAAAAGTTTGTCAGTCCTAGTATTAACAAACTGGCCCAAAATATTAATTTAAAGAGATAATAGTGTTTCCTATGGAATACGTTCCTACAGAATTTGTTCTATAGGAACTCAAAGACTCAACAGTTTCATCCGGGTCACTCTGCTGCACTAAAAAACAGCCATTAACAGTACGCTGACCATGGTATGGTCTTCAAAAACAGACAAAATTTTGACAAGGCCAGATGCAAAGAAATTAGTGGCTGTGAATCTGTTTGCTGTGTGGATCAATATACCTTCTTGTCTTGAGCGCTTTGAAGACTAAAAATCAACATATAAACATTCTTACCTCTTCACCTATCTTAATTAAAATGGCAGTTCCTGATATTTACCCTTTTTCCCCCTGTTAAAAAATGACCCAAGTATTTATGCTATAAGGAATTACAGCTCTCATGTAGTTTTTGTTAGTACGGTTATTGCAATAAAAAAAAAGTTCCAAATGCCAGCAAGTTATCCACTCCCCAAATGCCACATTAGTATGTGACATTTATGTTTTTCCTTTATCTTGCTTTTTCAAAAGGACAGATAAATTTACAAGCAAACCCAACCCCCCCTCCCATGCCAACCAGAAGATGTAGATATCTACAGTCTGAAAAAAAAGTAAAGAAAGAAGTGAATGGCTCTGAAATATTCTAAAGAATTTTTTTCTTTAAATACTTATGGGATGGTTTTGATTCGACAATTACATTTTGCTCAAAAATTAACAAAGAAAATGTGCAAACATAAAATGATGTTATACATTATTATTCCAAAGAGGCATGCAGGAATATCTACAGTCCACTGCTAAAAAAGTAGGATAAACTACAGCAGTACGAAAGACGTACACTATCTACAGCTGTTGATAACCTTGTTATGCTTGACAAAACCAGAAGAGCACCTCATTTTTAAAACATGGCACACTTCTATTTCACTTGTAAACAGACTACTTTCCACAAGGAAAAAGCAATTGTTACATACAGGACAAAAGTAAGGACAAGCCATCTAAAGAAATAAATGATAAAACAGGGCTTCAAAACCTGGGAAGATGAAAGAACCAAAAGAAGTAAAGTTTTGCTTTGTGCCACAGAATCTTTATATTCAGAGGCATAACAGCAGATGACATTTGGGACAAGCCATTAAAACAGCATCACTTTCAAATCACGTGCTTGTCTGGTTTTGCAACATAATGAATGTGGATTTCTCTTCTCATTTAAATCAGATGCTAAGGTTTATACAGGTAACAGTTTGGGTATAACCAACTGGCTTTTACATGCCTGTCAAAGCACTATCATCACTAAAAGATTTCTGACACAGAGTGAAATATGACATTTGCAGAATAATCCATGCCAAGCCCCACTACCAAGGATATATAATCTTATTTTTAAAAATTTGAATTAATTTAAATAATTTTGGACTGAGATTTGCATTTCAGATCATGATACACCTTACTTTGTTTTAAAGTAATAAAGGCAGTTCAATGAAGGACTCCATACAACCCGGCACATTCCAGCTGAGCATGGAAGAACTGCAGTTGTTAAAACTACAAGCTGTCTGCTGTTACAGGACAAGGAACATTCATTGCAGAATGAAGGTGACTTCCCTTCAGTGACACTGACAGATGTGCCAAAGAGTCCATATAAGGTCTGTGTGTACCAAAAGTCTACATGAATTATACAGGTACACACAAGAAGGGAAACATCATCCAGTTACTGTTTATCCATGAACAAGGGCACAGACTTCACTGGCCACAGCATCACTGTAAGCTAATTGGTTTTGGAAACTGAGATAAGCTCCATGCTTTCCAAGTACTGGTTTGAGGAAATATTATGCATAACTGTACTGTTCTAATGCATGCAAGAATGGTAAGGAGCCATTTGTGAAAAGCTGTGCTGCTTCACTACTCAAGATTTTTCAGCCTTTTGTTTCTCTTGCTTGATTTCACTTTAAAGAAAAACAGGAAGCCATATAAAAGAAATAATTCAGCTATGGAAAACACAGAACTGACTATTTTTAAGATTCAGCTGAAGCCAAAACAGCTTAGTGCCCTGTTCTGTGGTATTGACTGTTCTTTACCTGCAGTTTGCAGAATCAATTTCATTCAAAGATGTAATGTACACTCAGTATCAGTGATCCTTTCAAGAAATACAAGGTATCAGAAAAATCTGACAGAGGTCACAAAAGCTTTGTGCATTTAATGTATTTCTGCACATTGTGATAAACAGGTTTTCAGCACAAACGTACACTGTATGTACACATAAATAGCATTACTAGTTTTTATATACTTATTAGGCTGGGGCAATGTAATGGAAATTATGCATCTCCCATAGATATTATCAACTCCTCTTCAGGCTTTATTATACAACTCAGTCATTACTCCATTTTTGAGACACATTTTAAGCTACAAAAATCATGCCACTACATTAAGTCTGACCAGTGCATATCAGTCTTTGTTTCCTGGACTCCTCATTGGATGCTCCTACCCCCAAAACAAGAGATGAAATACATTTGGTGACATTTTTGGTGGACACAAATATTTAATCTTTTCCTTTGTTTTCTGATTAATGAGTTTTCTGATTTAATTACCCCAATTAGTTCCATTGACCAAATTACAAAACCAGTTCTACCTTTCTCTCTCAAATTTTTAACATTTCTTTTTATTACAGCCACTGTAGTTATCTCCTGTTACGTTTGCAATCAAGTGTTTTTAAATGCATCTTTTTGTTTCTGAAACATGACCAAAAAAGCTTAAAAAAACAAACCAGTGCTACATTTTATTTACAAGCTGATTTTAGACATCATAATGCAGCATACTGGGGTCTCAGGGTATATAAAACAGAGGTTAACAAATCTGCAATATGACTTCACTCATCTTTCTCCAATACAATTTCTTGACTCAAATGGGCTGTTACAAATAGCCAAAGCAGGCAAGAAGAGAAAAAGGTAGATTATTTGGAATGAATGGAAATGGACACACTTTCGAATACGGCAAATGGAACAACAGCTTGAGAAACATTCATGTTTCAAAATAAGCTTTTATCTGCAAAAGTCTATATGCACATATCTATATAAGTGTGCCACTAAGCAAACCGCACGTAGCAGGAATATTACTTCCAAAGACATTATGGCATTTTTGACTGTTCATTAAAACAGTCCAAGCACTCCTAATACAATAGCCAATTTTATTTTTAAAAAGGAAGGTCACATCAGAAAACATTTAAATATACATTTGAAATTCTAAATAAACCCTTTAATAATGAAAGCCCCTCCAAACCATTTCTACTGGTAAGAAATAGTGAAACTGGTTACTTTAAAATTCTCAAATAGACTGAAATTCTTTGTGTAAGAAAAAATAGATGCCTTCTCCGAAACTTTACTTCTGTGGAAGAAGAAAAAGAAGTTTCTAGAAAATCAGTTTACTGAGAAGTGGGATAGGGTGTGGTTTTTTGTTGAGAAGTTCACAAGCAAGTTCAGCTTAGAACTTTAGTAAGTTCACATCTGAGCAAGAACATTCATCTGCTCTTCTGAAAAAAGAGTCAGCTGTCACTGGTTATTTCAGGCATTCTCTTAAAGAAAAATATCAAAAGAACTTTAGCTTAGGAATATCTGTGTCCTTGACAAATTCCCTTGAGAAAAAGAGCAGAACTGGAAATGTGGGGAGTTTTGCATTGCCATTGTCTCTTTGCATTCACTCTTCAATACATAACTGAAAAGAAGTACTGAACACTTGTGTCAGGGAAAATTTGTTAGCAGTTGCAATGAGAAACCCAAACAGGATCTCTTTTGGGATGTGACCACATTTAATTCACATATCTGCTACTCTCTGATGATATGGATCACCCATACTGCAGGTATGTCTCTTTCAAATGTTCTCTTCAAAGTATTTTGAGGAGTAATCCATGATTTATTCAGAAAAATCGAGAACTGGACAATGAACTACTTGCTAGGTACTGGAATTCTTTCTGAAGGAAAGGAAACAATGGAAAGCCATGTCATTCTTTCTTGTAGGCAGTCTGTCACAATCAGCACCTAAAATTTCCCATCAATATCCAGAGATGACGTTTTGCTTGAGCAGTGCAACCAAGAGTGATTTTACTGGCTTTTCTGGAAGCAATGTAATTCCAAACCCAGGAAACTGAGATTCTACTTCACAACAATATTTGTATTTGTAATGTACAGCAAAACCATCAATATACACATCAAATAAGCAAGTATCACAACTTAAGTAAGTCATCCCAATACTCTCGCAAGGTGAGCGTTCCAACACTTGGATCACTAGCACAGAGTTAAACATGGAAGCTCCTTTTCCTAGCCAGTGTACCTGGCTAACTGACCTAGGAATTGTGCAGCCTACTTCTCTACCAGTTCTTTAATGACAGATGATAGAAGCTTTTCTAAATGGGGAGAAATTTGAATTTTAAACACTGTTAATCTTTTTCCATTATCTTACATATCTCTATCTCCTCAGTCAAGTTGGTAACACACTGTCAGATTCACATTCTAGACTTAAGTCTTCTGCCAGCTTTATGGGAAAGAGAAATTTATTTCTTGCTTACCTCACTACTGAAGGAATTCTCTTCAACTTTCTCAGTTTCTGCCTCTGCCAGAGGGTTCTTCAGGGTCTGCAAGAACAAGGCAGCTTTCCTTTTGCGCTCTGCCTGCAGCTGCTTCTCCTTTGATTCTTTGGAGGCCTGTGCAAGCTTCTCCCTTGCTGCAGCTGCTAATCTATCCTCTAGTTTCTGCTTTGCTAAGAAAGACAATTAAGCATTAAGTTTAGCGTGAGTCATGCTTGGGGAACTCAGGCTTCCTTAAAACAAACACACACTCCCCCATCACAAACAAGCAAACAGCCCCTCCAGCCATTCTCAAGCCTTTCCAATACAGCCATTCAATGACACAGTAAGGACATAGCAGCTTGAAATTAAGAAATTCCAAGCATCTTAATTCATAGATCTATCATTTGCTTGACATAAAGCAGTACAGGTGAAGGAAAAACTTCTAACTTAAAATGACAAGAAAATCCAATCCTGATTATTCAGGATACTTGTCCTTTTCTATTCATAAAAGCTACCTAAAGAAAGTAGCACTGTAAATTCAGAAGCTTTCTCTTGTAAGTCTTAAAGTGATGCAAATTCTCCAGTTTGCTCTTTCCACTGATCTGATCTTCACAGTTTCCAGCCCTATTTAAATATATGTTAATATGTTTATAGAAAGAGCTGCTCCAGAAATGTTCAGAAACTGTTTCATCATTGCTACAATCAACAGATTTTGTTGTGTGTGATTACATGTTGTATGTGATTACATGAAGAGAATAAGCCAATTGACTCAACTACACACCTAACAGCTTCTTTGTGTAATGTTTTTCATCTTACACTTTCATTCTTCTGTTCTGCATATGCACAAAACAACTGGATTTTTTTGTTCAGTTGCAGAGGTTTTTCAACACACAGCTTCTTCTAAGTGTGTTTTACACTTCATTTTTATTATCATACAAAATATTTCATATTTGCTTTAGATATGTAACGCCATAGCATACTTTGTGCTACTGCAGTTTACAAAGGAACTGTACTTAGAAGCAAAAAACCACCATTTTGAAAATGAAAAATTAAATTCTTGTAGCATAGTTGTGAGAAATACTGAGTTTTTAAGCTGGTAAATACTGACAGAATATTCACTTTAATAAGCACACTCTGCTGTGAAACAGCCTTGGGGAGGAATGGGTGAAACCAGATTCTTTTAAAACATCATTCCATTCAAATTTACACAGCATGCCCTTCTGCCCTTATGCACATTAACATAGAACAGGAAAAATCCATATAAAGATTTAATGGCATTGAGTTATAAGAGCAACAAAACATCAACAAGGTGATATTAGTCTATATGGGAGTGCTATATAAATGAAAAATAGCTTGAAGCAATTCACTGTTTTCTGAAGAAAATGAGAAACAGGTATGTCTTTGCTGGGCTTTGTTAATGCAATCTGGAAACTACAAAGTCAGTGCTTTACTAGAAGGTTGTAATGGAAAACCAGTATAAAATTCAGAAAGATCAGGCATTAGGACAAAGCACTCAACCACCCCAGGGTGTTACAAGTTTGATTTTGTCCCAGCAACCAATGAATATTTCATTCTTAAAAATAAGGGGGAAACTGTGGGAAAAGAATTCTGATTCCTGTTAACATGACACAGAAAAGATTCAAAGCACCTAAAATGTCACACGTGGCAGTTTTGCAGTTTGCGTGAAGGACTCAATCCTTCACTTTGTTTCCAGCGCCACATGGAATACCTTGTTTAGCTTCCAACTCCTCCTGTGTAAGTTGAGGCTTTTTCTCTTCAGGAGCAGCACAAGGAGTGGCAATTGCTGGAGTATGGTTTGATGCACTATTAGCATTCTCTTGGCCTTCCTTTCCCTCCTCTTCCTCCTCATCACTGTCATCATCTAATTTAACACGGTTTTTCTCCAAAGGAAGAAGGTCATTTTCTTTGGCCTTGATTGCAAAGCTTATTGGAGCAAAGGATGCTGTGAATGAATGGGTAAGATTTCACACATCATTAGACTACAGTAGAAGGCAGGTTCAATTTCCTGACTTTCCCCATTACTCCTGCAGACTACACCACAAAAAAAAGAACATGCATCGTCCTATTACGCTAATTATTTGGTGAAAAGGACAACATAATCCTTTTTTTCTCTCTGTGTTTTTAAACAAATGTTGGAAACTTGATTTGCTGTGTAAAGATCTCAAAAAAAAAAAAACAACCAAAAAAAACCAGCATTAATCTCCAACCCATTTATCCAAAACGACACTTCTAAGAGTAAAGAATGGAATTTCTCACTACCTAGTACCATATGGTCTGCTGCAATACTTCCTCAGGATGCCTTTTGCATATATATCCTATGAGATTGCAATTAGGGAAATTTAAATACAGTAATTAAATTACATACCAAGGTTTATAAAATCTAAGCTTTGATTCTGGTAATCCTAGGCTAAGGAAATATGCTCAGAAACACAGAACTCCAGAATTCCAAGAGAAGAGGTAACATTGATTTTCCAACTTCTTCACGGGATAGAACAAATCCTAAATGGGATTTTACTTCCCCAGAGGCAGAAGAAAAATCTAGTATGGATGTTACATCTGTCTTGGAGGCAGGTACTGTATTTAGGTTACAATAAAGTGGTATTTGTACCATATTGAAGGAAATGAAAATAAGTTTATAGGAATCAATTGTCATGAAATGACTCACTGGTTATATTCCACCATGTAAATTCAAGCAAAATACTTCTATTAAAGTATGGGCTCCAGTTTGCCACTTATTAATAGCAGAACAACAGAAACAATAGCATTTCTCGGTGTACACCGCATCTCTTAATAGGGCACCTTTGAAGGCAGGGAAGATTGTTCCTTCCCCAGGGAAGCTACTCGGGCTGCCCAGAGAAGAAACTGCAGAGTCTGGACAGTCAGACAACCACAGCAAAGAGCCCGGTGTTTGCTGGTTGTGGAGGAAATGGGATGGCAGCAAGAAGCTGGAAGAGAGAATTCCAAGGGACCAGAGGGAGTAGATAAACTTATCAGTAATTACGTAACCACTAAGGTGGCAGGAAGGAAGTTTCCATCCGTAGAAGTCCAGTTAAAGAGTGCTTTTTCTGGGGTTTTTTTTGTTGGTTTTTTTTTTCCAGCGGCTTTCAGTTCTAGTTAAAAGATGCATATTTTCAGTTTTTACTAAAAATAAGAATTTTTAATGTATCTTTTCCTGATAGGTCAATAAATCAGTTCCCAGATATAAACAATCATTTCTCCAACTCAGGACACTAATAGTGTGCTAGCTGGCTTTGTCTGAGTGGCTTCCAGAGAGATCTTCCCATTCTGTCCTTCTGCTGCTATGACTGCAAGAGTAAAAACATTCCATTTAGACATGAAAGGGGTCTTTCCTTCCAGCATGACTAATGTCCAACATGGGGAGAATGAGCAACAAGCCTAGAGTACTTCCTCCACACGTATCCTTTCAAATAAGGCCACTGCTTTTATTCAGGACGAATGACTTCTCTCTTACACAAAGCTTGTAACTGTCAAGTTGAAAATGACAAAAATAAGATTTTACTGGTGTCACTGATGACAGCCTTCAACTTTGCACAAAACTCAAGTAAAACAATTTATTGTGTCAGACCACAAATACCTGATAGTCTGATAAGAAAGAAATATGAAAGCAATCAAATTATTTATTTCTGACCTTTTTTGATGCTTTCAGTGAAAACATATTTTTTGCATGATGAAATTCTTTTCCCTACTTTCCCCTGCCTTCTTTTTTTTGTTTATGTATATGTTATCAAATCTTTTCATGCCCAATGAATCATGCTACCATACCTTTCACCAGTTTACCATCACTGACAGCTTTAGGAGGAGGAACATCCTTTTTAGTTCCTAGAACTCCCCTAGCACTCGGCTCAGATGCATCTTCAGGTGCATGTTCACCTGCAAGTTGAGTCTCACTCGGTGTATCATTGGCAGTGTCTGCTGGAACATCTTCAGAGGAAGATACTCCCTTTTCAAAAGAAATGAGCAGAATTGCTAACAGGATAGTTATGAAATCATTAATACAATGTCTGTGGAACTGCAATTTCGTCAGCCATTCAAAAAATCACATTATCAGCTAATCACACAACAGCTAATTTTATATCACTCAGTACTCATGACCATAATTCTGCCTCATGTAAACCCACAGGCCGTAAAACCTACAGACCTACAGTAAGAACATGTTATTTTACAGCAAAGAAAATGTTCTTCAGCTGATATGCTTCTGCCAAAAACTGCTTAAAAATTTTATTTTTAAAATTAGACCCTAAAAGCATGTACTTCTTTTGTATATTAATTTAAGTCTTGATCTCCAGGGTCCTGAACCAAATCCATTTATGTCAATTCCCAGGGATAGGGTGAAAGCTTATGACACGTTTTTCCTCATGTACAATTGCATGTAACTTCTTCGCAGAATCAGATTTTACAGGAATCAACATAAGTTTATGTTTGATTTGTTCCAACATTCTGTCGAAGAACATTGGGCCTAGCAACGTTTTTTGATATGATACAGATGTGGTGAGATTTTCAAGGAAGTAAAGAATCACTGGTTCTACCATTACATGACTGAACTATTCAGGACGACCTCTGAACTCCTATACCTCTGAACAATAAAAAAATTTCAAGAAGGATATTACAGAGCATTCAAAATATTTACATGGTGAGTCGTGTGATAACACTAAGTAATTTAACACTGAAATGTGCATCTTTCAATTAAGAGTTTGGTTGCTCTGGCTGTTGTTAAGCATACATGACGTTGAAATTGAGGCATTGATCAAGTCTTCCCTGCAGCCATTCCCTGACTAACAGAACTGATTTCTGAAAGTCCTTGAAGGGGAAAAGCACAACGAAATCAAGCACTTCATCCTGTATTTACTGAAGTCAGTAGTACAGTTTCTTATTAATTTTAATGGCCAAAAAAAGAGCACCAGTTGCATTAGTTGCCTATACATATATTACTAGAGCATAAAGATAAAATCAAAATAATTATTTTAAAAAATTGATGAGAATGGCATTATCTACAAAGCCATGCAGTACAAAAATACACATTGCTACGCTTGACCTCAAGGGACTTAAACCAGTTTCAGTTCCTTTTTAGCTGTACTCATTCAAACATTTAAAATGAATCCCTTATTATTATGCTTCAGTTAGTGTACAATTTCCCCCCAAACATATGCTAACAAGTCCTTATTAATTATGTAAGTATTACGAATCCAACCCACTGGTTTGCAAATAAGACATTCTAGAACAACAGTCAGCACTGTGGCACAGGACTATTTCGCTTGTAATTTAACAGCTGAGTAAGATCATATTTACCACAGCTTATCTTTAAAAATAGCGTTTTCAAAACATTTTTTCACCATTAAAACAAAACATCAGACACAAGTGTTCCAAACAGCAACCATTATTGAACTTCTTCATTTTCCACAAAGCAATTCGGAGGAGTTTACCCACAGGCCTACCTTCTTCAGTTTAAGGCTCCCCAATCTAAGCCTTGAGATGACAAATGACATAGGGCCTAAAAAAAAAATAGCTCTTTCCCATGAAAAGTTAACATCAGATAATGTAGTTCTGATATTATTCGCAATTTTCTTTTCAGTAAGAGAACAATCTAATTAGCTAACATGAGAATAGCTAAAAACATGGATGCCAAGTCTGGCTACCACCTTCTAATAACATGGACTAGAAGAAGCAAAGCAAGTAGGAAACTGCTGTGAGATTCTGAAGCTCCAGTATTGTTGCAGCCATGACCGGACTCTAACAAAACCTCCCTCAGAAAAAAGCACGTCAGAAAGCTACTCCAGCCTCTGTGCTACTGTTGTACAAAGAACGACGAGGCATATGGGAAGGTATGGGTGTTAAAAGCCATAGCTAACCTTTCTGACAGCAGAACACTAATCACAATCCTACAAAGCTCTAAGCCTCCACAAAGCATATATTCCCTCATATAGAAAGCCAGAAGATTCTCAGGTTGTCGTTTTATCTTACAACCACAGCGGAGTGGCTTATAGTAAAAAGCAAGAATTAAATATCACACTACCTCACAGATCCTTACTTAAATGCCATAAAAAACTAAAAAACAAAAAAAAAAGCATTCACATCCTTTGCTGATCCATTTCTCCCTAATTCAGCGTTCCATTTTTAAAATGTCTCACAGTAACACAACTGGAAAGTCCTTTTCTTACTTTTACTGCATTTTTAATAGAAGTATATACAAACACACACATACCTGGCAGTTGTCACTACTCTCTTTTTGAAGGAAGAACTGTTTTTTAAATTCATAATAAGCATTATACTGGTGCCATGGTTGCAGGAATTCAAACCTTTTAAAAGAAAACTGAATATGTGAAAATGGACATGAACATAGTTAATACTAACAATCCTTCATCATCTAATCTTCCCTAGCAAAAGGAATGTTATCCGATGTTTGGAAGCACTCTTACGCCTAAACTTCACAGGATGCACATTCAGAGCATGCTTACTAGAGACATTTTTGACAGGCTGGTTGTTTTGATAGTTTGGGCAATAATGCTTTCCCATTGCCTTTAAGTAGGTCCCTAAATTTCAAATAAACAAACAAACAAAGGATAGTACTTCTCAAAACCTGCATGTCCTGTAATTTAATATCATAAAAAACCAAAAGCTTAACTTTTGAAATAGCGGTTTAAATAACATTTTCTCTTACCTGAGATCATTCTTGGCACGAACACTGGTTTCAAATTTTACCCCATTCCTAGCAACATACTCAGCTAGCTTGTCAATGACAGGTTGGATATCTGGAGGTGGAGGTATAATGGCAACCACTGGAGCAATTGTGCTGAAAACATAAAGAGTGAAAGGTTTTTATAAACAGAACATAAAAATCTTTCAGACTCTTGCCTTAACCAAAAAAAAAAAAAAAAAGTACAGAGAGGTTTGTTCTCCGAGTTCACCACGCAGTTAAAATAGCTTGATTCAGTAATAGAACCCATCCTAAACACTTCCTATTGAAGTGCAGGAATGAGATTCCCCCAACCAACATGCAAATCTGTCTGAGGTACCTTGTAGATGTTGTGGTAGAAGTCAACCCACTGGTGCTGTCAGTTGTGTCTGGGGGAGGTGGGGGTGTGGTACCAGGAGGGGGAGGAACCGTTGCTACACCTGTAGCGCTGGACACAGTCACTCCTGCAGGCAGGGCGTTGTAGTAGGCAGCAACATCGATTCCGGGAGGTGGAGGCGCCAGGCAATAGGTTCCATCAGGGAGCATGTAGTAGCTGTAATACATGGCTGCCACAGTTGCTACAAAAAGACACATTTAAGAACAATATTGTAATTAGAAGAAAACCACCCAATGAAATACATTATTGCATTGGTACAAACACATTGAGAATCCAGATTCACACAACACACTAAGAAATGGTATCTCATTTCTTGTGAAAGAAAACCCCCAAAAAATCCAAAGCAAAAAAGGAAGGCTCATATTAACAGATTTAGGATGAATAAGAAATATGTAGATTAAGAGACAGAATGCAAAAGTACTGAAGGTCATAGGTGTGAATAAAGAAGTGAACTAGAGCAGGTATATTTAAAAATGAGCTAGTATGAGATCACGCTTCCTAATCTAATTCACCTCTGGCAATTTAACTCAGTTAATACTATGTTTTCATTACGAAAGAAATGTGCACATATTCAAAATCAGCATTAACAAATTAAACCACTAGAGTCACTATATACATATTAAACCACTGTATTACTATATATAGACACACACCTACTTACTTAAACCTCAAAAAGTAGACATGTTTGGAATTCAACAGCAACATAATGAACAATGCATTTGAACACGTCTTCCACACTAAAGGGTTCTCTGATTCTAAGTGTTTCTTGAGAGTGCAAAGGCTTATTATGTCCTTCTATCTTTATTTAAGGACAGTATTATATAATGTTCTAATTAGCTTAATACTTTTATATGTTAGATACTTCTTGTAAATCTAAGTGTTTTCTGCAGAAAGACTATGTATAAACAGAAAATATTAAGGCAAAATACTTCAAATTAATTACAGTAAGAGTTTGCATTTCTGGAAGCAAGGTTTAATCAGTGCATTAAATTACAATGAATTATCCTCTTAAAAGTTTCATAAACGTTCCCATGTGGCACTATTTACTTTCTTCAAAGAATAAGTTGTCTGTAACGAGAACAGAATAAAGTTCTGTTTTAAAAGCAGGGAGAGGAGCTGCAAACTGAACTTGTTTTGTTACTAAATTATAATCTCCCAGTTTCTATCACATACATTCAGGTTCAAGCCTGACACGAAAGTAATCAAAAAACTGAACAGCTCTATTCTATGGAGATACTTATTCTGATTTTAGTCTTTCTTGAAATAACCAGTAATTTTCAATTTCTTCACAGAAATCTTATTTCACTTTTATTAAGCTTCTCTTATGGTACAGTTTTAAATACAAATTACTTTCATGCATATTTCTCTCCACATATTACACTCTGACACCACCTGTAATCCTTTGGGGGTTCTGAACCTATAATGCATAAAAATCAACTCAGATTATTATGGTGATAACTGGTCTACAGCAACATTACCGAAAAACCAAGAACTCACTCAGCACCACCTTGAAGTGACACTACTCATTACTTACAAATGTGTAGTAACATGAAACCCTACTGTAGTGAAGGCTTCACTACAAATTTTCTTATATCTCAGTAGTGTTACATGGTCAGTCCCATAAACGAAAGGGTAAGTTGCATTTCTATATTTAAAGAATCAAGGACTCTCAGAATCCTGAAAGTTGAAAAGAATTAAGAGGCACATAAACACATTTAAGCTTGACTTTACCTTTCTGAGTATCAGAATTTACAAAATTTGCAGGAACAAAATAATATAATAAGGGCATGGTGCTAAACTTACTCACAGACTGTAGACTTGGCCTCCTGCCTGCCCACCCCCTCCAACCCATTCCTGGTTTTCCTAAGCAGCAATTCAACAGATACTCAGAACGGACCTTCGAAGACTCAGGAGATTGAAAAAGAATAAATACACAGGATGAAGCATGAAGCCAACGTATTCTCTTCCCACCAGAATCCACACATAAGTCATCAAAACACACCACCATCTGCCTCCTCACAAAGCACTTACAATCAGAGGAATATTCTGCCTGTGATGTCTGCACAGCTGCCCCGTCTGCTGACTGTGGTGTAGACGAATTATTATCCGATTGTGCTTTGCGCACCAGTGCTGCAAGGGGGTGATCAGGGTCTACTACCTTCAAAGGCTGAAAACATTTTGAGAATAGAAAAAAAGATTAAAACTGGAAGTACATATTTAAAGAACAATAGCATCAACATATTTGAGAAAGCGAATTTACCTACGTTAATAGACGTCAATAATTTTGTGCAAACACTGAAGCTACTGCTTTTGTAGCTCTCACATTAGAATCAACATATTTGAAAATTAGTGAAAAACAAGACAAAAACTCTTTCATATAAACAGAAATGAATGACATAAAAAAAAAGTGGTTATTACTGTTAGCCAATGACTGCCATGGCTGGGATAAGGCACAGAACCTGTCTTGTCTAAATATCAGACAGCACCACAGCCATTCCTCTGAAAGCCTCAAAATTCATACAACCATCTGTCACTCCCATTATTCCATCATTGCCCAGTCTCAGAAAATAAAAACAACTAACATATCTAGCAAAATTTACATTTAATGAGTAGTAAATTCTGGTGTAATATTATTTGCTGGAACTGTGTCAACATTTTATCTACTAAAATCTGAAAAGAAAAAAAATTCTCTCTCAGCTTATATACATAAGGCATTAAATACCTTAATCTCTTCTGCTTCAACACAGGTTCTGTAGGATAAATCCTTGAGTGATGCCCTCAATACCAGAGGGCATCAGAAACAGAAATATAATTCCTTAGAAATGGAAAAATAACAATTTATGTACTAGAGAAAAGGTAACTCAAAAGTTTACAGAAACAGACTTAAATTACAATCTGAAAACAAGTCCAGACCTTTGTCAATAAAAGACCTGAGCACCTGCATATTAGAATTTTTCTGTCCATGAATAAGGTGTTTTACAAGACAAAAAGGTAATTTTAATAGTGCCAAGTACCTTCATGAGCTCTTCAAGCCTACTGCATTTTTTAGATGCAAAAAGACTTGGATGAAGATAATTTCCATCATCGTCATCATCATCATCATCATCTTCCTCAGATTTGACTCTTGAGTCTAAAGAAAAACAATGTCTGAATTTTATTTGGGTTTACTATGAATTTACTTTGGGAGAGAATGATGATACAGGACAAGCATGAATTCTTAGGAAAGCATCATTCATATACATCAGCGTAGTCAGAAAAGCATAGATCCAAGATATTGCCAGATACCACTAAAACTAAACCCTAAATCCACAGACCAACCTTCTGCTGGACTTGAGCTATATGACTGTTTCTAAAACCTCCACATCATAGCAGCTCCTGTAGCAGAAAGTTTCCACAAACAGTATTTTTAAAAAAAACGTCCAATTTAAGCAAGATTTTGATTCATCACATCAATCTCAGCTGCAGTGCAACTCCAGAAAAATGTGGCTATTTTAACAAAAAAGACCAGTGTCTATTTCAGTGATTCCCACCCTGAAGCTACCATTTGCCAAGCAACAACTCACGTTTTTTCTCGTCAGGTTTACTTTCCGATGGAGCCGCATAGCGTCCCTCTTTCATGGCCTTCTGGATAAACTTGTAGTAGGGATTGAGGTAGTGATCAAATCGCAGAAAGTCAAACTGGGAGTTGCGCGCTTGCTTGGCTTTCAGCATGATCTCAAACTGGGCTCCCTGCTTGCACACAAAGTTTGCAGTTCGCTCAATGATCGCATGCATTTTTGCCGTTGGTGGCTGTGGGAGTAAAATAACACATATTTGTATTTTCATAAGCAGCTTGTACAGTGTGTTAGAACTCCAAAGGGAATAAGAAAGAACAGTAGTTCCCTGTCCTTTTCAGCTTTCTTTAGCAACTTAAGTTTCATAATCACTTAAAACTAGTGAAAGCACATCAGCCCTAAAAAATAACCAAAACAGCTCCAACCCTCCTCAGCTGTTCATTCAGTTCCTTTTGCAAGATCCTCTTCTTCTACCAGCACAGCTGTTTCTGCATTGAACACCAAACTGAGGAGGGCAACAGATCCTGGATGACCTTGGTGTTACAATATCTCAAGGTGCTCTGAAGACTCAGCACATATGGCTTCCTTCCCAAAAGCTGTCCTTAATTCTGTTACCTCTGAATGTGCAAATACTGTTCCCTAACTACAACTTTGTTACTTTGTATTTGCTTGGGAAGAACGTGTTGCCTCTCAAGACCAACATACAGACTACAATTCCCACATGCATTCCCTTGAAGAGTCATTGAACACTTCAGCAATAAAGCAAAAGATAAAATTAATAAAGTTAAGCAGCATCCATGCATTTTCCAGAAATCCCTAGGGAGCAGTGCAATATCAAACCCAAGATGTGAAGAGAACAAGAGTACAGTTAAAGAATGAATGAACTTCATCATTCACTGCTTTTAATTTCACACTCAGCTGTTTTGTCTTGTGCTCAGTACACTGTAAAAACACATACTCTGTGTGCCTATAAAGACTGAAGTGTCATATTAATGATTTGGCTTAGCTTTGCATTTTTACTGCATAGATACACAGCTATGTTGCAAACCTCAAAAAAGGTTTCTCAGAAGACTGGAAGAACTGGAGACAGTGGTACTCCACATAGGAAAAAAAGTCTCAGTATTACAAAACAGCCCAATTTTAAAAGCTGTTTTCTGCCGATTGGATCCTTTACTGGGACATGTTTGATATGGAAAATAACTAGATGTTTCAAGTTTTATTTGTCCCTCTAAAACCCCAGCAAGGATTATTTTAATGAGAGGCAATGAGGTTCTTAACAAACTGATAACACTTTGTGCATTATCAGTTTCACATCATATATCAAGTTTTTCTATCTCTCCTCACAAGTTATTAACTGAAAATCTCCTCTAACAGCACACTTCAATAGCAACCACAGACTTCTTAAAGTGCCCTGGTGAAGAACAATCATTTTTGCCCATAATCACAGTTTTAAGCAGTAGAAGACCTTCGGCCTGTTTGTCACAGCTCTTCAATTCTAAGTTCCAGAATGACATTACTGCTGCAATTGGAGCTGCCATACACAGAACATTCCGTAGTTCTGGACGGGTTTTTTTGCTGCCTGACTTGTCTTCTTTGAATATCTGCACTTTGCATTGATCTGTATTATAGGAGATGCAAAATATCTGTCTTTATTGAACTGCACCTTGCAGACCAGAAGCGAGGTCTCCATGTTAGCAAGCTGATTCTCAAATTTTTAAAATTTAAACAGAATAAATATCTTCCATGGTAAAGCTAAATGACTTGAATAGAACAGCAACAACAAATCAAGGCTCACAAAAAAAATTTCTCACAATTCCCAGTCCAAGGTTAAGTATATATTGCCTTCAGAGCTCCTGTCTAGACATTTTGATGTTTGTTGGGTTTATTTTTTTTTTTAATCAAAACCAAATACACCTCCATTAGCTTCCTGTTCTTGTGACTACACTGGAGTTCAACAGCTGACTGAGAAATTACTTCAGTAAGCCCCACACTGCACTTCGCAACATACGTAGGAAATACATCCTAAATTTCAGAACAAAAGTCAAGCAGCTATCTAAATCAACAGTTTTCCACCAGCAGTTACATTTTGGAAACAGTATTGAAATGCAAAATAAGCAGCTTTTCTCTGAGAACTCAGGGTTCTTTAAATAAAAGCTAACGAAGCAGAAAAACGGTTACACAAATACTCTGTACTCGCTATTAGTTATTCTAACAGTGTTCTGAATCTTTACTGGCCAAGGTTATCAAGCTGAGAATATCAAGCTGAGCCCGCACATATATTAACACTTCCATGACCACAGTTATAGAAGAAAGAATATTATCTGATTTTTCAGCATCTTTTAAGAAACTTGAAATACACCGAAAACTCTTGTAGTTAGACCTGTACTCAACCAGGTGTCTGCTCAGCTCCCTTCAGGAAAAATACACAAGTCACAATTAAGTCTACAGAACATGTAGCAAAGTCTAGCAACATCACATGAAAAAGAAGCTTCTATGTGCTAATACTTTCAAGTTATTTCAGACTTTATTAGAAATAAATTACTGTTTTTCTCCTTGAATATGCTAGTTTTATATACAGCATTTACACTTGATCAAATCCTATCCCCTTCAGATTGAGACTCAATTAAAAAGATTCCAGAAAAGAATCCTTGAACATAAGCACTCTTTTGGTTTAACGGTCCTTTATGTTTGGAATGTTGAACCTTACATCTCAGCAAGTATCCATTCCAGAAATAACTGCCTTTTCTCTGCATTAGCTAAAATAATATCACAAGTGATAATAAATGCACTGAGCATAAGCACAGTGATCATTTAAGTGTAAAAAAGAAGATTCAAAGGTGTTCATAGAACTCAAGAATTCAAGGCAGAACATTTGAAATTAAGTTACTATTTTAGAATAATTTAAAACGTACCACACTAAAGTTAATGGGAAAAAACCTCAATCCAACCACCAAACAGAGCACCATCAACTGCTCAAAAGCTGGCAGAAGTGTAGGCTGCATTAAATGTACACATACCAGTTCCACATCAGAAGGTACAGTCAGTCCTGGAGGGGCAACAAAAGGTTCTTCATTTTCCTCTGTATTTTCTGTCTGAGCTGTTTCTACAAGAAATGTCAGAATAAAGTACTATAGGAAAAAACATGTTAAAGTACCCAAATATTTAAAAAAAAAAAATTTACAAGAAAAGTATATCTAAAAGGATGTGCAATCAAGGAATTTATCAAATGGAGCTATATAAACAGCATTTGCACTGTAGACATTTAAATATGGTTAAAAACAATAATTTGTGTTACAGTCCATTATTTGTTATAGCAGAAATGTTCCTCTGAAAATATTTTGCTTTACAGATTTTTACAATAATTGAAGTAAAAAGTTTACTTTTTAAAGCAACTTTTAGTATTATCTATTCTACTAGCCTTAAGAGAAATTGTATTCCCTTTTTCCCCTGACAGATTAGATGGCACCAAGTGCAGGAACACCTGACCACTGGAGCTGTGGAAACAGCAGAACAACCTCATCACGCATGAGACGTCGTAGCAATTACTGCACACAAACCATGCAACAAAGGGAGTTGACTTGTTTGGTTACTTTCTGGTGGGTTGGTTTTTAGGGTTTTTTTAAATGAAATGAAATAGTTTAACTCCACAAAGGCACAAAGAAATTTTAGCAGCAAAGAAAGAGGGAAAGAGCAGCAGACAAAGTAGAATAGACTTTCTTTTGGCAGCAGCTCCAGCTAACAATATTTGGTTATAGAGTCTTAAACAAATGAATTAAACCCCAGAATAGACAATGAAATTCTGCTTCAGTGCAGAAGAGTAGAGGAGAAACCCTTCGTACAGTCCAAGTAGCACAGACACTGACTACCCTTACACAATTTCTCACTAAATAAAAAACACTAAATAAGCTTTAGCACCTAAAATGATCCTGCATTGCAAAACAACACCTTGGGGGAAAAAAAGCACATTTCATACCACAGTAACCCACCAAGATGTAATTAGGCAACCCAATCATTAATTAAACGATTCTCACTTTACTAAGACATAGTTCAGCAACATTTGACACATTCCTTCAGAATGTATGATAAAAATACAAAGTTATTGTAATTATAGATGGGAACATGACAACTGAATTCCATATTTTTTAGGTCATGGAGCAGGGCACACTGTTGAAGACAGACTCATTTGTAATAATTAAGATGACAAAATCTAAACTTAAAAATACACATTTTTATTAATTACTAATTTATGCTTACAATGATATTTTCTGTCTTGACTAAGAAACAGAGTGTTAGCACACAGCCAATGTAAGGAATCCTAGTTTTTTTCTGAATAAGAATCTGCAAAAGAGCAGAATTAAATTCCCTGACTACTGCAGTATTGACTGTGCCACAGCAGAAAACATTTTTAAGCTCACCAAGAACAAAGTCTGCAAAAACTCAGTAACAGAGTCCCATAAGGACTTTGATTGATGAAATGCTTTCTGAATTTTTAATTACATTTTAATGACACATATATTTTAAACCCTCAACTGCAAGACAGAGAAATGCTATGTTCTCCCTCTCAATTAACCCCTGTTATTTTTACCCCTTACCTCTTTGTTTTGCAGGCTGATGCTCCTCCTCTTCAGTAGGTTCTGAAGGGTCATAATAATCACTGCCATAACGGAATCCCACTGCATTATAGGTACCATCCTCTGCCAAAGCTTCACTGAGTCTTTTATATTCCTCCTCTTGAACAAAAATGCAATTACCAATATGAGAACATATTCAGAAGCTAATTTATTAAAAAAAAAAGAAGTAATATTTCTTACTTTAGTTTTTAAATAAGAAGTTTTCTCCTGATCATTTTAGCTTTCATTAAAAACTGAACAGAAAAACACAGCATGTACACATGCTGACCATTTATTTCTTCTTGAAGAGATACAGGCTGTGGATTAAGACATTCTAATGCAATTATGCATATAAAAGCACAGAATTTCCTTTAAACAACACTAAAAATGAAGCAGAATGTGTTTATTTTGGGGGGTCTGAAATCCCAGTCTGCCCTCAGAATCTGGGCAATTTCTGTGTGGATCTACAGTTAAACTATCCTGAGGTCCTCTCACATACGCAAAGACTCCCGCTTTTCGAATCCACTGGGTACTGTCAAGATAACATCAGAAAAAGAGAGTATAAAATTAGGAGTAAATTTAATTTCATAATAATTTATTTCAACGTGCTTTTCTAATAACCATGTTATTCCTTGAGCAATACCTTGCCTTGCCTCCTCCTCAAGCAAGTCCGTATGCAAGGCTAAATACCTCTCTTCATCACAGAGGGCTTCTATTCTAGCCTCCTCTTCGGACAATTGATAATCTCTGTTCCAGGTGGAATATTCAGCATCATATTCAGAAAGGTCATGCAGGTGACCACGCCCATCATACCTGCAGGATGAAACAGCTGGTCAATGCGAAGAACTTAGGGCTTGGGTTTATGCGACTACTTAAATACTTACCCAATAAAAATGAAAAAAAAAAACTTATACGTTAATGCATACTCCCTTTTAGAAGTTACAATTAATTTTGCTAATCATTTGTCACCAACTATCGAAAATTTGTTTAACAGTCTAAATTCCTCTCAAAGAAACTAATAAATTATTACAATTAAAGGCAAAGGTATCCTTTAATAGTTTAAGTGGGATCCATTTCCTTAACAGCTCTTACCGTACGTGCTTCAACCAACCAATCAATGTCACTTGCAAAATACGTTTTTCTGGAAAGTCAAATAGCTTACATTCACACAAACCCGAGTACATAAATACCTATCCGTAAGAACCAAACGGTCGAAATTTCCTCGCTTCTTTCTGCTAGTCCCGAACTCTCAGGAGAAATCTTCACCATAGAAACTTGCGTCCATTGGAGGTAAAATCATGGCTAGGCTCGGCCCCTAGCCATTTGGCTGAGGAAATAAGTTCTGGGTTATGTGATAGAGAGACACACATACATAGGAACAGTAACATAAACATGCAATTTAAGGGGGTTCACCGCAAAATCGGCAAAGATCAGTGATGTACAGTTCCTTTCTACTAAGAAATCACTTTATTTGCAGGAAAAGCACTGCATTGGGATAATGTTTATGCATCAGTAAGAGAAACTGATTGGAAAGTAAAGTGACAGTAAACTTGACTCCGCTGAGGTGTCTTCCCACACACAACTCTCGACTTGTGCCAACTTGCTAGACCAAAACCAAAGAAAGTAAATATTCTTATAGCAAAAAGCAAATGAACATAGGTCTGGTTAATCAAGCTCTCTCCATAGGCAAACTTGAACCCAAGTCTTCTCACAGCAATGTGCTTTTCTCAAAATGGTGAAAATGAAGACTTCCTGCTGCTGGAGATAAAAGGAATCTAAGCTTCCAAAGGAGTTTATAAGATTAGCAATTGCCAGCTGCCTTACCTCACAAGTGTACGTTATTTGGTATTTCAGTATGTGTGTACACACATGCACATACTTAGTGTTTGCTTCCTACAATTTCTGTAACACCTGTGAACAGGGCTCTGCTGCACAGCACCCCAAAAACGGCCTTTACTTACAAATGAGATCAGTCACAGAAATGATTTGGACTAGAAGTGTGCAACACAACACTTCCATTGTTGTGTAAGTGAGAAATGAAACATAGCTACAAACATTTGTGGCTGTTTTGTCCTGCCTTTGTGTCTATTCCAATTTAACAAATTTATTTCAATGATAACCATCACTAATGGCGTAAGCACCAAAGTAGTGCAAGGGCATTTCTTTTTTCTCCAGTCTTATGAAAGGAAGTCAAAAGACCTTTCCTTACTGACATTTTTCCAAGACAAATACAGCTCTTAAGTCAAAATAAGAAACTCCTGCCTAGCACCAAAGCAGTGATGAAACTGAGGGAACACATATCTATAGTATGTCATGTGACCCTTTTCAAACCAAAATCCTTCCATCTTTCCCACTGAGGTTTTCAAGGTCAACCACAACTCTTAAATTATTCTTTCAGTGCTCCACTCAAACATAACCAACCTGACCTCCCACCTTCCCTCTCTCCAGCAAAATATTCAGATTGCTCTGAAAGAATTTATTTTGAAATCCCACCCTGCACTACTGAAACAACTCAAAGAGACCAGAAGGAACATTAAAGCAGTTCTATTACTGTCTCTGGCCACGAACCTGGACCTGGCACAGCAACTAAAAGAAGCCAGCCCTGACATAAAATTTCAAGAGCAAGCACCCAAAATCAAATCCATTCCATCTAATACAGTAAATCACGGCACCAGGAAAAGTAAATGGGCCAAGAACTGCTTTTGGTGTGTCCCATCAACAGCCTACAGCCAGATTATGTAGGAGAAATAGGAAATCCCCAATTCCTTTAAGGTGAATAAACACCTCTCCACTCCCCACACTGCCCCGTTCTCACGCACAGAACATACAACGTGCCTAGTAAGTATTCCCATGCAATCAGGCTCTCTTGGATTCCAAATGAGAAAAGAAGACGTTTGTGGTTCGCACTGAAAAGGAACAGATCATTCCCGCTCTCCACCCGGCCGACCCTGACCTGACAAGCGGAGCAGAAAGACTCATCACACGCTGACTGCCAGGAAGAGAGGAACCTCCCAACGCTGCCAGATCGGGAAACCTCAAGTTCCCGCAGACGGGGTGGGGGGCCCTGCAGCGTTACCAGAGCACCCTCGGAGTGCTGTGCCGGGAGGAGCTGCCTCCAGCCGCGCCACGGAAGGTCCCGACGCGCCTGCCAGAGCGAGCCCTCTGCTCAACCCCCGCCCTCACTGCCCACAGCACAAGGAGGGGAACAGAAAGAGGCTATCACAGCAGATCTCGCAGCACAGTCTGGGGGTTGTGTTACACCGACCTATCGATCATGATCTTGGGGTCTCCCATCCAAGGAATAAGGTGTCGCCCCTGCTCCTGGTACTGAGCCTTCTCATCATCCCGAAACAGCTTGCAGGCATAGCCGAACACCAGCAGCTCCACACGGCTACTCCCGCCTCCACCTCCACCTCCTCCAGGGGGCCCGGGCACCGCTCCCCCGCCTGACAACAACATTAGGGGCGGCGGGCCTGCTTCTTCTGCAGTCCGTCGAGACCCTCCGAGCCCTCCGTACATCACCGAGGGGCGCAGCGAGGCGGAGGCAACTCGCAGGAACACCGACTGTCCGAGCAGCGAGTCCCCGCACGGCCAGGCCCGCGCTAAAGCCCCCGGCCCCAAAGCACCACAGCCGCCATCGCCCGAACCAAAATGGCGACGCTTCCGGTTCCGCTGGCGGCGCAGGGGCAGGGACGGGCTGGCTTTTGGCGACAGCAGGTTCGCGTCAAGTTCCGGCAGTCCGAGTGTTAACTCCGAGGATAACGCGACTCTGCGGTACCGGCGAGGATACTACGCGTTCGGTGACAACGGCCGAGGCCCGGCAGAGGCGGTGAAGCCACGGGCCCGGCCGTGACGAAAGTGCGGAACACCGGGAGGGCGGAGCGGCGCGGCCGGGCTGGGCGCTCTGAGGGGCCGACTGAGTGGAGCGGGGAGCGGCGTGTGCGGAAGGTCCTTCTCGGCAGAAATGAGCTCGAGGAGCTTAAAAACAAAACCTAAACTTTGACCCGCGTATCCTGGTGTCCGCCACGCTGCCTTGGAGCCCCCAGGGGAGGAGGAGGCTGAGGGGCCCGAAGGCAGTGCAGGGAGGTGCGGCACAAAGCGGGGATCAACCTCAAGCTGCACCCGGGAAGCTGGAGGGGAAAGCCTGGAAGCCACGGTGGGAATCACAGAAACAATTCGGTTGGGAAAAGACCAGTGAGACTATCGAGTCCAATCTGTGACCGAGCACCACCTTGTCAACCAGACCAGGGCACTGAGTGCCACGTCCAGCCTTTACTTGAAGGAAAGGAATTGGGGCACTGAGTAAAAATTTTCGAAGAAAGTTTATAAACCAGAGAATTTTTTTGCTGAAATTGTGTGACCTGGGCTGAAATTTTCAATGTTGTGTATCTCGGGGTTATTACTTTCATCACTTTTCAAGAAGTATAAGGAAATGCGTTTTTTTCCATATTTTTTAATAAAACTCTGTAAGGAAGGACATGATGGTTTGTGATTCACAGTGGGAATTATTCCATATCTTTAGTTATGAGGGATTCTGAGTGCCCATAAATGCTGGCAGAGCTGCTGGGGTGTGTGAAAAACTCTTGGCATCATTGTACAGAAAGGGATGAAATATGTAAAACAGTGAGGGAAGAAATGCAGGAGCACTGGAAGAGAGGTGGATAGTTTGTATCAGCAGTTAGAAACACCTCCTACCACTGAACTTATCAGAGGACACCAAGTGTACAGGTGGGAACAAACTTGATCCTTGTGGAACAATTTAATACCAGCTGGAAAACACTTGGGGTCAAAAAAAGAGTAGGAGAAAACCATAGAAGGGGGGGGGGGAAGTTTTGATGGGGAGTATAAGAAAGCAATGCGTGATGATGATTTTGTGACTTTCGTAAGTAATGCAAATGACTCAACAGGAAGATAGTGTAGCACAAAAAGGGCTCTGTGCAGTAGAAGTGGCAGCATAATAAGATAACTTCAGACCATTTTCCTGGGATATCAGCATTTGAGACAAGGACATGAACTGTGCATAAGTCAGATAAAGGACAAAATTGGAAAACTTAGTTAAAAGGATGTAATTACAGAAAGATGAGTATTTTAAAGATTTCTTTAATGGTGAACTGGATAAAGGCATTTTCCAGACAGACCATTTCTAGAAGAACCAAGAGGCAACCAGAACACCCACAAACAATAAAGCACCAGGTGTTGATAACATTCCCAGTGAATTATTAAGAACAGAAGGGGTTACTGCTTAGATTTCTTTTTAGCTGTTAAAAAAATAAAGCCCTTAAGCAAAAGCCATTCGCCTTTCTAAAATTTGTTGGTAACTTTTGCTCCAGGAGGAGGAAAGCCTTTTCTAAAGAAGCACTTTTTCTGGGTCACAAGGTTAAGTATTAAGAGCTTGCCATTGTTTTTCTGCTTTGGTGGAGTTTTGAGCAGCCTGCTTGATTTCTAGGCTATGTAGGCTCTTTATGCCCTCTTCACCAGACCTTAGACACCTAGAAATTTCCAAAACATTTTTCAGAGGTGGAGAAAGCTGCTAACTTAGAGGGTTAATTTAGCTTGTCTTGACTGTTGGCTGATCGTTGATGCTTAAGGGGTCAGAAAAAGCACTGGTTTGATCCAGCATCCCCATGCCTGGAGCATGCAGCTGTTGGGATTGCATCAAAAATTAAATAAAACAACCAACCAAGCAAAAACCCCACGAGACCTCCCAAAACAGACACTCGTCCCCCAAACAAACAAACAACAACCCAAGAAATGCACAGAAAATACTGGGACATTAACTCAATTTGCATCATTTTCTTGTTAGTTTAAAGGATCCTGTGTATCTCTGCAGAGCTCTGTTAGCTATTTGGGTAGGTCCCATACAAACATTTGTCCCTATGATTAGTTACTTCATGCTTTGATTTTTTTTTCCTTTAAATGTAAACTTAAGGACACAATCAACTGTGTTTACAAACAAATTAACATTTGTATAGCAAATGTTTTCATGATTATGCTTCAATACATTTGTATAGTCAAATACATTTGTACATTTGTAGAGTCAATTTCAGCTTAAAATTTTTAAAACACCATATAAAAGTTCCCGGCTAGGAAGAAGTAGCTTATTAGCCAGACATGGCCTCTTTTGATTTTGGATGAATAGAACTGGATTTCATCCTTAACATGTTATTTTAGTAATGTCCTGTAATTAAATGCTTCTTCATGTTTGAGCAATATAAAAGCCTTTACTAAAAAGGCAGAACCTCTCTCCTGAAAATGTAATGTAAAAAGCTTCTGTTGTTGAGGAACTGTTCCTTTTAAAAGTAATATGTGAATATTTTTTCTTCTTGGTCTCTCTGAAAGCCTCCTTGTTACTGTCAGCTGGCTATGGGAGTGGTGGTGATTATGCAGAAACCCACAGTACAGAGGTTTTGGACAGAAGTGGGAGGAGTGGCTGATACCCCCAGGTGTTGGGCAGCCCTTCAGAAGGATCTCAACAGGTCGGAGAGATGGGCAGACAGGGACAGTCTGGAATTCAACAGAGGCAGATGCACAGTCCTGCACCTGGGGAGGAACAACCCCAGGCACCAGTACCGACTGGGCATGACCTGCTGGAGAGCAGTTCTGCAGAGTAGGACGTGGGGGTGCTGGTCCCTTCCAACGGGATCCATTCTGTGATTCTGTGATAGGGGGGTTCACGTGCCCCACACTGGAGCTGATGCTTATGGCTTGGGACCTGACCCCACACAAATGCTGGTATTCAGCACTTACCATGTTGCTGAAAGTGACCTTGTCTGTCCAGTGATCTACAGTGTTCTGCCCCCTTCTCTCCATGGGAATCTGTAAGACAAAATATCTCTGCAAAATACTTCTAATGTTCTCTTACTCTCCCTGGGTGTTTGTCACTGAAAAAGAGTGGAATAATCAGTATTTATTTTGCAACTACTCTGTCTCTGGATAGCTTTAAATATACAAAATTGAAGGTTTCCCTGAAATTTCCAGCAGTGTCTGCCAGAGGGGTAAATGCTGCCAGGCAGCACCATCCCTGTCATGATCTGTAAAGATCCAGGCAGGACCTGGTCAATCAGACACTCTCTGGTTAGTGCTCTTTAATCTCCAATCACAAGATTAACTGCTGCAGGGTTGCTGTGAAGGCTGCCAAGCATCAGTTGGAAACTTGTTGTTTGAGGGAATTAAAGCAAAACAAAACATATTTGCATAATCCCAGTTGGGATCAGGAGTATAGTTTGGAAATGTGCATGGCCAGGATTGCAAGTGTAACATGAAATGGGCTGAGCTTTTCGATTTTTAGTGTATGTACTTATTAAAGATATTGAAAGAGGTTTCAATTGCAATGTAGTGTTTTCATGGGAAAAGAAGAATTGTTTCCTAAATAGTATTTTTGTAAGGATCAGCAGATGGAAACTGAAGCAAGACATATGCCAGTTTAGAAAGATTGAACATACATAACAACTGCTGCAATAAATCTATATTTCTATGCCCTGAAATGCCTTTGAGCTAAGCTTAAGTATCTTTTTGGAAGATTAACTTCGGCAAAATACGTGTTAAGATTTAGTCAAATGTAAATAATTGCACAAAGTCTAAGAGTGATACTTATCCATTAAGCCATTTGATTAGACCTTCTGGGTAGCTGGCTCAGGATGGAGTGTGTCTGCCTCCAAGAGGGCTGGAGAGGTGTTACGCAGCTGTGCGATTCTGAATGAAAAGCATGTTTCATATTAGATTTGAGTAAAGTGTGAGTGGAAATTGTGAAGGTCCCCAAGACAATATAGTGTGTATGGAAGTAGCTAATCAATGAGCATTTTAGGGAGGCTGAGCAATGTACATATTGCATGCCATGCAGAAATAGTGTGAGCACAGCTACCAGGCTAAGAACCTGCTGTGAAAACATCTTGAAGATTATGGGAACATTGCAGCTTCACACTTGTGTAAGCTGATGCAGTCTCCAAAATAGGATGTTTCCCCATCAGCCATTAATGGTGAAGAGGAATCGTACTGTTGCAGAGACTCCTTTTGCTTTACGAGTGGCAGTAATTGAATGGCAGGCATCTGGAAGACACAGAAGGAATTTTTACAGGTTTATGTGCGATCCAGAGCATTTGCTCAGCTCTTAACTTCTGCTGGTGTTGTGTTCAGGCTGACTCAGAGTATACATACAACTCACCTTTGAAACAGGTTTCTCTGCTACCTCCTCACTGCCTTTGATTTGACTTTCATGTCCATGGATCCAGACACATCAAATACATCACTGAACACCATTCACTGATGATTTATTGGGCTGCATTGTCAAAGCTGTAGTCAAGAAGCCAACAGTGTAAATGTAATAAAGGATCTTAAGGTGTCCGCTAGGGCAATCCAAATGCTTCCATACCCACACAGAGCAGATAAGGTGCTGTGCCAACACCCATTGTTTCATTTTTATAAAACTGTATTTTTGTGCTCTGAGCTACTCGTTATTGTCTTCAGTGGTGCTAGCACAGGGAAAGAATGGCACATTTCCTATAAGTCAGCACATGGTGCTGGCTTTCTGTTGAGAGAAATAGTGTTTATTAGAGGAACAATTGGCCACACTTACTGGCAACTTGTCTCATCTATTTAAGTGATAGATAGAAGCAGCCTTACAGCATGGCCAGATGCATCTGTGGTTGTGTGCTGTTTTGTTCTTCATGTAGGAATAATGTATGGTTTGAGTCACTTATGAATGTGTTGTGGTTGGCTACAAACCCCTAATTTCCCAATAGCTGAAGCATATAATTTCTTTTAAGGTTTGTTTCATTGATACTGCACAACCTGTGGAAATTAAGCCCTTGTAAAAATGTACCAGTGACTTCTACAGAGAAATCTGATTGTACCATGAAAATACAAGGCAAATGTATTATTTTGGATAACTCCTACCTTCTTTGTCCTGCAGAAAAAGGGCAAGGTGTAACAAGGACAAAAGGGACTTTTGTTGTCTTTCTTGGTCAGAAGATTATGTTCAGTAATGCATGAAGTGTAGTAAAACTGCAGAGGAGCTACAGATTTTAAGCCCTAGTCTGGTCTTATGAGCCCAGGCACAAATTTTTAAGGTCTTTAAAGCTAGCTGTCCCTCTGTGAAGTCCACATAAAGGTTTTACCCCAGGAAGATTTTGAAACCGAGCTACATTGATTACTACTAAGTTTAAGAATATGTTGAACACTGAATTTTCTGAAGAAAGACCACAGAAAGTATTAATGTAACTGTGAGCTGAAGCTGAGTGATAAAAGTTGGCTCCTGGTCAAGGTTAAATTACACACAAAAATATTTCATGATCATTTTGTCTTGATCCTTTTGTGCAGTGAAAAGCTACTGTCACATGAAAAGGGGAGATTTCCTGACATCTAGTATTTAATTTGTGTGTCAGCACTGAGGTATCAAATTATCTCCTATTTGCTGTACTGCCTCAGCTAAAACAAGAACACAAAACCAGCTCCTGACTGCAGCAAGTGTAGTGTACCAAGGAAAAAAGCACAAAAATTTGCATCAAACCAGAACAGAATTTTGCTCAAATGAGATAAAAAAATAAGAAGGAAGCTTATTATTCTTCCACCAAGCAGCTGCTGTGATTGTTAATTAAGGAAAGAAATGAAAAGCTGTCAGTTCATGTTGGCACTTTGTTTCTAATGCATCAACGGAGGAGCAGACACACCAGAGCTTGTGAGAGATTTTTCATTTGAACTTCAAAGAGCAGGAGAGTTCTCCATTGAACAAGATAATGCTGCTTCTAATAACAGATGTGAACCATACAAATCTATTCAGAACCTGCTTATTTCCTTTTTTAGTTATCTAGTTTTAGGATAACAAAACAAATAAATCTAAAAGCTAGTCTACTCACTCTAGGCTCCTTCATTCTTGTAACACACACATGTGAGCATCAGGCATGCCTGGCATTACTGTGAGCTTACTTAAAATGAAGCACACATCAGTGCTTTGTAGGACTGCATTTACAAGACTCTTTTGAGGAACAGAGCTAGAACCTCTGTAGCCACCAACGCAAGCACAGATACCCACTTCCATTAGTCTGTACTGCTGAGGAGCTGTACAGATGCTTGCATGGCCAATGAAAGGACAGCCTGACCTGTGACTAAATCAGAGGACTGGAGGTCAAAAGTCTGATGACTTCACCCAGTTGTGCCATCACTGCTATTTGTAACTGTGCCGTGCTGTCCATCTGCCAACCAGTGCAGCGCAGGGGCCTTTGGAGGTGTGTGTGGCTGAATGAGACTGGCTTTACAGGTTCTCTTGCAAAACCTCTGGCTTTGCAGGGTTTCAGCAGAGGCTGAAATCCTCGAGTTATGGGAAACAGAATTAACTGAGGAAACTAGTGTAAGTCTGCATCAGCCACACATAATACCTTGGAAACAGGAGTGTGAGAGTCTCCTGGCTGACGGAATCTTTTCAGAGGAAGCAGCTATTATTGGACATTGAATTGCTTACTAGCTATGGATTTTTGGTTTAAAATGATGCTTTATTTGTGCCTCTTTTACAAACTTCCAGCCAGACGAATTATGATCATGTCAAACTCTCAATCATAAGCATTATAGAAATAGAGGACTAGAAGAAATTTGCATAATTGCTTTATGCAGTGGATCAGGAAAAGATTTCATTATTTGAAGTACCAGTTGAGGTACAGAGTTTTGTGCTGTCTTAGAGAAAAGCTTTTGCAGTAGGTATAATCTGTTTCTCTGTATACATTATACATTCATGTAACAGTGGCATTTCTTATGCATGAATTGCCTGAAAATATGCTGAATATAGCAGTATGTTTGCCTACAACAAAATATTGTTCTATGCCTGTGGGTTACATATTAAATGACTTTAATTAGAGAAGGTGGATTAATCTGGAAATTCATGCAGATTTACACCACAACAGGGGTGACACAGTGTTTACACGGTGTGGTGCTACTTTGACCCTCTTCCTCAATTCTAGTCTCTCTCTCTGTTGCTACTTTTATACCTCCAGCCTGATTACTGTGTTTGCAATTCTACAACAGGGGCAGAAGACAGCGATAATTCATGCCAGCATTTTGGAGTAGTCTGAAGCTGACTGAGTTATATAGAGTAGGAACAAAATCCTGATTTCATTAAAGTTGATGGCAAAATTCTCATTGAATAAAGCGGGACCTGAATTCTGATTCCAAGCAGGAAATGAGTTGTCCTAAGTGGGCATATTATAAATATGCAAAGCACCTCTGGATAACTCAAATGGCATTGGATTGCAAATAAAATACCTCCTTAATATCTCACAAAAATTATTTGAGTGATATACTTTCTAAATAACAACAGTCGATGACCTCTCTTTCAGAAATGTATGGGTGTTTTGATTTGTACTGTCTATTAGGTTAAATAACCTTGATGTGATAACAATCCAATCACAATCTCTTCCAAATAAATGGCTTGAAAATACAAAGTATACTTAATCTCATTAAGGGTAATCACACGGAAAAAAAATTATCATCCCTTGTAATGAAGCTGTCAGTGATGTCATATGGAGGGTGAATACTGCAAATCAATGCAAGTTGTTCCTGTCAGCATTCAGGAAATAAGAATGTTAAAATCTGGCAGTGAAATCTTAAAATAGAAACAGAAATTAATTGAATTGTTAAACTATTAACTTCTCTGTCTTGTAGTAACTCGATTTAGCTAAATTTGTAATTTGTAAATATTAATAACTGCAAAGGAGAGAGCTACTGAACAGGCACATAGAGCGTCACAGACTAACACAAATAGGAACAAACCTGAAAATTCATTAAGGCACTTGAACTTTACAGCTCCCCACTTCTTTCCTGCAGCATTTGTAACTGAATTCCTGTGAACAAAATATACAGACAAGTTCCAGTTGTTGCCGTATTAATGCCAAGAGGAGAGATGACAATGTGTTGGGACTCTATACACTGACACCTACACAAACTCACAAACGGGTAGAACAGACTCGGAAAAAGCACTGCTCTCATCACTACTAGGTGGGTTAATTTTTTACAGTCTTTGTGGTCTGTACCAGCCTGCTTTCTTCCTGAGGATTTCCAAAACACTTTGTGCACTTTAAGAATATGGCGGTGATGACTTTGATATCAAACTGCTGTCACTTGTCCATCAAAGCTTGACAGCTGCTTAGCTGCTATTGGCAGTACTATAAAAGTGCTGTGTAGCAGCCAGCACAGCTGCTTATACACAAAGGAAAAGTGGGCTGACAAATAGCAGGTAAATTTCTTAATTAGAAATTTAAGATCTTGCTAGAATGCAGTTGTACATTATGATGAACTTAAGTGTATGAGCTGTTGCATGCAACTATTTAAATCTTTTCACGGGGTACTCGGCTTGATAGATCTACTATTTTTAAAAGTAATTTAAGGTCCTTAAAGGGCATCTCAAATATCCCATTCAGTGGGAAACAGCATCATTAGCACAACATACAGAAGCATTGAGACAACCAGTGAGTTAACAGTTCCAGAAAATGCTTTACACATAGTAAAGGAGTCTCCTACTCACTCAGTGGTATTATCTAACTGCTCAGTGGGGTGGTCTGAGTGATTTGTTACCCTCAGCAGCAGGCTGCACAGTTTAGACAGGTTAGTCTCTGATTTTTGGAGAGGAGTACTCCTTTTCTGCCTGTCTGTCAGTTTCTATACCTTTTAAAATGGCCACATTTGTACCCAGACAATTATCATTTTGTCATTGTGGTTAAATGGAAAGAGCATTGTATACAAATGACGGCACTGAGTATGTTTCAGTATTGCTGAACGCAAACAATATGCTTTTCATCTCGTATCCATATCCATCTGTAATCTTTCCTTCTCTCCCCTGTTGCGAGAGCAACACCACAGAGCAGCTGCTTGCTCACATGTGGAAATCATTTAAAGTCATCTAATTTGTATTCAAATCAAGAGATTATGTGTTACTTATAAAGAAAAGCGTTCCTTGGGCTGAAGGTTTGCTGCAGGCTCTCGTGTGACTGGAGACAGCAATGCATCAATAGTAAATTTAAATTGGAATTATTTTTTTGATTAGTCACTGTACACTTGTGCCTTCTTTATTCTTAGATGGCAGCATAGCTGAATAAAAACACACTGTCAGCTAATCATGATCCTTTATAAAACTAGGAGACTTGCAAGAATGCACGTAGCAGCTAAAGGACTTTCCCCAAATGGAACAGGTTAAACTAGAAATGCTTAGTCTCTGTTGTGATTTGAATTGTCACAGCTCTGACCTCACAGAGCACTGATCAAACTGCAGCAACACATGTGATGTACCCGGTCTTACCATAGTTTGGGCAATATACAGTGAAGATACTGTTGGAATAACTCCAGGCAGCAGCTTGCACCAATGCATGTGCTGTCTGCATCTGCTGTGGCATTTACCTGGAATATCTGGACAGCAGTTGCACCCTCCCAATGATTTTTAAGCAGGTGTTAATGGCTGTTTCTCCTCTGGGAAGATCCAGGGATGCTTCCACCCTGTAACCCTCCTTACTCAGTCTCATTGTCAGCCGAGTGCTTGCATGTCTGAAGGTTGTGTGGATGGTATAGGGATGCTGGAGGACGGGTTCAGAGCAGTAGCACAAAATCTGCTGCTTTTGGGTGTATGACTTCTGCTGTGAGCCCCCTATTCCCACCTACTAGCACCGTGGTGATGGTTTTGGGAGTCAGAGTAGTGTTTGTGCATGCTGCTGTTCTGGGCTGTGCAGGCTGGTTTCTCAGCGGTCGTTGCAGAACCAGACTGGGGAGGCCCTCAGAAGAGGAGAGGTTCTTACTAAATCTCTGAGTAGCAAATGATTTTTAAATTTACTAGAACAATTGTCATTTCTCCTCATTTTTAGGAGCAGTTGGAGTGACACAAGCAGTGAGTTGTTAGTCTTCCTTTTGACACTTCGGTTTTTATCAAGTTCTCTTGGCAAGTAACAACTACAGGGAGGCAGAATTTATTAAAGACAACGATGGTTATAAATACATTCCTAGAGGTGTGAGATGTGTAAATTAGTTTCCTGCTGTGTATATCTCTTTTCTAATTCTTTTGAATCAGAGAAATGCAGGAGCTCTAAGAATTATAGACATTTTCATGGTCATCAAGGAGGTTAGAAAGAAATTACTTCTCCTATTATATGTAATCACTTCAAATGAAAAACCCAGTCACTTCAACCCTTCAACTGGCCCCTTAAACAGTGGGTGTGGAATAGAGATAGGAAATCTGCTGTTTTGTGGGCATGGGAAAAGGAGACTGGAGGTTCATGAGCCTGTATTGAATTAGAGCCAGGACGCTGAACCTGCGTGGGGAGAAAGCAGATTTCTGTGTAGTGTTCTTGCTATATCTCATTGATAGATCCAGTCCATAAAAAAAAAAAAA